>CAIGRT010128488.1:0-10993 GCA_903798405.1 Fraxinus platypoda
AGCAATGTTTTGTGTAATTACCACAAATAATAATTACTTTTGGGCTTTAAAATCTTTTTTGAGGGCCCCCTTATAACTTGAGGTCCAAGGCCACAGCCTTGGGCCAGAACCGGCCCTGGTTAGGAGTCCAACACATTTTACGGATTTCCATTTATAATTTTCTACAAAGAGTTATGCGTGTTTCCCCTAAATTTCAGCCCCATTAATGGGTATGTTCAGCACACAGTAAAAATTTGTCGACAAGCATGGAAATCGTGTTGACACGATGCTTTCTTTGAACACAAATGGCTCCCAAGTATTGTAACTCACTCTCCGAATTTTTGTTTCTAAAAGTGTGTCACACATCCGTGAATGTGCCAGGATCGTTTCTAAAGCATTTTTATTATTTTTACTTATCTAAAAGTAATTTAAAAAATGCTATATAAAGAAATGGCAAAGGGATGGATCTCGACTCTATACTTTATTTCAATTCCTAAAAATTTTAGAAAAATTCTAGGATGTTACAGGTCGACATGTCAAATTTTGATGACTGCAATGAAGACGTGAGAAATTCATTAGTTTTAACTTTCACGTCATGTCATCTAATGACACCCAACTAGCTAGATGTTATAAAAATTAAGTGACCAATTGTTGAAAATTAAAGTTTCGTGACCTAATTGCAATTCGAGTGTGGTGACCTCCATTATAATTAACTAAGTTTATGTGGATTGCCACGTATGCATTAGTTAGTTTTAACGGCCATTCTACAAACGAACTCATTTATATATTGCTATAAAATGAAGTTAAGTGATCCAATTACTGTTAATTAAATTTTAATGACCTAATTGTAATTAGGGTGAAAGTTTGGTGAACGCGTACAACTAAGTATTAATCAGTATTTTAAAAAGCTCGTTTAGACGGCCAGAGCCGACCCTAAAAATTTAGAGGCCCAAAACAATTAATTATTACGAGGCCCTTAAATTTTGTACATTCGGTCACCCCCAACAGTTGGCGTTCTTTTCTACTGCATAAATACACGCCCTTCTCTTTAGCACTGTAGAAAGGAAAGAATGCATTTTCATGAAGCTTAGGTCAGTAGCCATGATCAGTTTTCTCCCTTTACCAAATTCTTCCCAAATTTTACAGTAATCGATCTCTCTTCAACTATACTACAAATACTCTACTGTCTTTACTAATATAAGTTATATTATGCTTAAGAATAAGAATCTTTATCCAGCAAACAAAAATCAAAATATCTCTTTTTCCTTTGCTAAATGGTAAGAAAATGTTGAAGGGAGAAAAGAATCATCAATCATTTCATTAGAGATTTTACAATAATTTTGACCACTTAGGTATAAATTTGCTTCAACTTTATAAATCCATAGATTGTGGAGTGAGTAAAAAATCTATTATAAATTAAGGGAAACAAGCTGCATGGAACTATTCTAAAATTTACAATATTACAAACCCAGTTTGTACCTAATTAATTATGCCAAAATGGATTTATCTTCAATCTTCAACCAACATTGTAAGAGCAAGTAATGTACTTTCACGTAATTCAAACTTACAAAAAGAAATAAAAAATGAACCAAAGTAGATTGTAGAAAACTAGCTCTTACTTATATAAATATTGTACCACAGATCAAAGAGCAATTCAGCATCATAAACACAATGGTTGTTTTTGAACTTTTTCAACTCCCTCAAAATAGTAAGCTCTTAGACCTGGAGCTTGATTGAATTGTTACTTTAAACTGAAAGGAATAGATATAGAATTTTAATATTTTAAACGGATTCTTTTCTTTCTTCTTGCCCATGTTCTTCTTCAGTGGCGATCCTCTTCCTTCTTTGGCTCCTCCGGTAGTTGTGGTCCGACGAAATCGATGATTTGAATTCAATAAATCAAAGTTTCACCCTCTCTTCCAATCTTCCCCTGACCCTAAAAAACAATGTTTTTATGAAACATTGGGTGGATTTTTTATGGAATCATTTTGGGCCAAAATTTTTTTATGAGGCCACTTAAAATCTTGAGGCCCTAAGCCATTGCCTAGTCTGTCTTGGACCAGGGCCATGCCTGTAAACGGCGCCTAGGCACCACCTAAGCTAGAAGCTCAGGCAAAATGCCCCGCTTCCCACCTGGACCTTTTTTTTTCCTTCGATTCCCAAATTTTTTCCTTCATCTCTTTTGTAAATACCAGGCACACTTTATTAATTTTTTTTTATTTTTTTAAAAGTCTTTTATTTGACTTTAGTTTATTAATTTTTTATGTTTTTAAAAAAACTTTGTATTTGACTTTAATTTCAAGTTTTTAAAATGCTTTATCGATACAAAAGTTAAAAATGGCTTTATCCGATAAAGAGTTAAATAAGATTTAAGTTACGATATTATCTACATTATATAATTATGATTTTGAGACACATTATTTTTGTTGAAATTTTCAAAAATATTTATGAAGTTCCTATAAATCTATTAGGATTTGTCTAATTGAAAATTGAAACCATGAAAAATAGTCTAATTTTTGCATTTCGAAAACTTGAAAATTATATAATTAACTAATTGTATGAATTATTAAGTAAATATAATAATTTATAATTTCAAATGTTTGATATGTATTATTTTAATTATTAAATAATTTTTAAAATGATTAAAAAATAAAATAATATTAAAAATAAGAAAACATTAGCCTAGGTTCGCTTAAGCTTGTAAAGTTTGAAATTTCGCCTTCATGCCTAACCACGCTTTATACTTTTTAAAACACTAGTATTAATCTTCCAACCAGAAAAAAACTGACCAATTTATTGCATTGGTTTTACACGTGGATCGAAGGAATTAATAAGAGAGAACGTCAACATTGTTCATCTACTTGAAGAATCAATGATGCTATTGAATTACTTTATCTTGATTAAGCTAATTAATTTACATAAATCAAGTTCATGACATTCAGTTCATAAAACAAAATGTTCAGGTTGAAAGTTAATACAATAAATGTGACCCTAAGACATATAATAGGAAAGACCTGGTGTGTTTGATGGATATTATTGAGGAAATAATGTATTTTAAATAGTGATACGATGAGAAATATGTGGTTAAAAAGTAAGAAAAAGTTATTGATATCATGTAAAATATTATTTTATTGAAAAATGTGTGGTTGAAAATAAATTTTGAAAGAATATGTGTCAAACGGGGGCCTAAGATCTTTTTTAGGACAGAATTAAAAAAAAGGTTTAGATTCTTCAGAATAAAAAACTGAAAAATTAGTTAATTTATATACAATTTAATTATATATATTTTCATGTTAATAAATTAAGAATTTGATGTTTAATTAACTAGGTTCTAGCATTAAGATTCATGTGCAGAATACAAATTTTTGCTAGATAATAAGGATATAACATTATTCACATAATTTAGGCATCAGTTCTCATGCTTCTCCACCATCCATATTTATGAAACAACTAAAATGAACTCCTTCACACCCTTACTATAATCTTTTATCACTGCATACTATACCCTAGGGTATAATCCTGATACAATTCTTCAGACTGATTAACCTTAGTAGCTGAATCCCTAGAGTTGGATGATGCTGAATTTGCGTCGACAAAATCATTTGACCACCATCCAAGGTTGTCCTTTGTTTCATTCATCTCTTCGAAACAATCAAATTCAGCTATATTTTGACTCAGTGTAGGCAGACAATCAGCAGCTTCATCGTTGAGTAAATAATCAAGTTCAGTTTGAGTAAATCCTGAGGCAGGTTCAATACCCTTGTAATTAGATTGCCCCACAAAGTTTGAGCTTTCAGAATTTTGATGCTCTTCCGCCTTCAAATTGCTTATGGTACTGCATTCCACAGCAGCATGTTGAGGACTGATGGATATTCCTTGAATTAGATTATTTTGATTATTACTGTCATTCAAAAACTGGAGGCTTTGGATCGTTTTGTCTTGGAAGGGATTCAATTTGGGCCAAAATGCAGGATTATTGTAGAAAGAGAAAGGGTTCTGAAACTGCATGTGGAGTTGAAGTCTTTCCAGGGCAGAACTGCTGAGATTCTGCAAATAATTGTTTTCCTCTCCACCATTTGCATCTTTTGGATCCTGACCTGAAATTGCAGATAGTCGGTTCATGCGAGAATTTTTGCGCCTTCCGAGCAACTTTTTCTTCAACTTAGTGTTCCAGTAGTTTTTGATATCATTGTCAGTTCTTCCGGGCAGCTGGGCTGCTATTACAGACCACCTAAGATGAAATAAATTTGAAAAAAATAAGCCCATGTATGAATAATTCAATTATCAAGAAGAAATATATAGTAAAAGAAATTTTGATTCCTGACCTTGAACATGTGAAAAGAAAGGTAAAGATACAAAGCTAAGTAAAAACCCTCATGAGATTATTAGTAATTAATCCTTAATTAGGTTGAACAAGTGATTCCTCAAACAAAAGAATCATAGACAATGGCTAAAGGACAACTAGTTTTTGCTGAAACTCATGGAAAGTATTTATGCATATGAAGGAGAGAGAGAGACCTGCTGCCAATACTGATATAGAGGCTGCAGATGATATTGTCTTCTTCCTCACTGAATCCGCCATGCCTGAGATTAGGTCGCAGGTAATTTAGCCATCTGAGTCTGCAACTCTTTCCGCATCGCTTAAGCCCTATTATCATCATTTCCAACAAATTTATAATCAGAACATGAAACACAACAAACACACATACAGAGAGATCTAAGGGCCCCATAATTGAGTACCAATTTTCTGAGGAAGAGCAATCCAATTTCCACCAGTTCCATACTCCTCAATATATGCCTTGAGTTTTGCATCTTCTTCAGGAGACCATGGTCCCTTCTTGACATTGGCTTTGTCACAGCATGGGGCTCTTCCCATTTTTATCTCTCTCTCTCTCTATATGTTTGATAGTTTTCTTTCTCAATTTTTTCTCCAACCCAATTAAACGAAACAGATAGAATTAGCTTTCTTTGGTTTCTGTTGAGGTAAAATGTCAGAAGGGAAGACCTAGCTTTATAGGTAGAAAAGTGATGATGAAATACTGGGATGAACCAAAAGTCTTACCATCTTAATTCTAGGGTGTGTGCCCCTCTCTCTCTATCTCTCTCTCTCTCTCTCACACACACATTTGGATTAGTTCGGTCATAATACAACATGACAAAGTACTGCAAAAGTTTTCTCAAATTCATATACTAATATCAATAATCATTTTCGGATTAGCAATAATTTAATATGTTATGAAGTTTGTAAGGTAATGCTAAAGCAAAAATTAAGAAAGGAAAATCCTCCATCCTCTTGTAAACTTCCTCGAGATGTTCAATATCTTTGGGGCATGAGAAGTCCCAAGAGAATTCAAGATTTTCTATTAGAAAACACGCTTTTGATGTCAGTTTTCACCAAGAAGCTTCGTTGCCATAGCTTAAACACGGTATGGTCACATTAAATAACAAAAGGTGAAAATTTCATATTACTTAGCTTCATTGTTTGGGTACTGTCAAGATATTGCTGTCTCGTTTGAATATTTTAAAAGAAAAAACAGCATTAATTTTTGCTTACGAGATAATTATCTTTCTTTACTATTTTACAACCTCGATGATAAAAAATGTTGAAAGACACGATTAGTCTTTTCCGACCAAATCATCTCTAAATTTAAGTTGTTTTAAACGACAGAGAAATTTGTTGATGTACAAAACAAATTTATTTCCTAATCAGCGTAATTTAAAAAATATATATATATACTTTTGTTTGAAATCAGACGACATTTTATCTAAAAATTCAAATTATTAGACATCAAAAAATTATTTTTTAGTTGTATTTATATATTCAATAGTTTCTAGTGTCGATTCTATCCCATCGCACAAGTAAGTTGAAAATTAAGTTTTTATTCCTGTAAATTTGTCACCAACTTGTGTTATTTATTTATGTTATTTAATTTTGACACCTTGAAAGTTAACAAGTAGGCTAGAATTCTATATGAATATATGGAAAAACTCTATAAAAATTGAAGAAAAAACAATTAAAAAATGGCCTAAAAAATTAATACTTTTAGCGAGGAGCTCCACTGATTGACCTTGGTTCCCTTGGATAATACTTTTCTATGTAGAATAAGAAGAAATTGCTGGTCCGAACCGCACTTTGATAGAAATAACAAGGGGAAAGCTATCAAAATTCAAAAGATGTTTTATTTTTTTTAATAAATAATCAATCTGAGTCAGATCTTTAGGAAGAAGAAAACATGCTACTGTTTGTCTTTCTCTCCAGTTTAGAATCTCTCTCTCTCTCCATTGACACTGCATGTCATGCATCATCAAAGAAGACCTAAATTTATAACTTTCAGGAGAGCTGGTGAAATAATTGTTGATAAACGGATAAACATGATCACTATTGGTTTAAAACAAAATTAGAATGCAGGTTATGCACGAAAGTCATCTAAAAGTTTAAATAGTTCGCTTTCATGCAAGGTGGATAGTTTTTTTTTTTAATCATAAATAAACCATTTTTTTCTTAAAGAGTCAATAGGAGTCGACTACCAAGCAAATTTGTTGAACTATAAATTAATCTAATAAATGTTACATCTTGGATAAAACAAGTGATTTTTAAAAGAATTTGGGTGAACGGTGCGGTTTGGTTTCAAGCACTATCGATACCTAAACCATCATTTCCAAATGGTTCGATTTGGTTTTGAAATGATGGAAATGTATACAATGGGAACCCAAACCAGCGTTTCAAAATCGCGGTTTGATTTAGTTTGATGGGTTGTCGATTTTTTTTTGTTAACCCTAGTATGGCCTGTGGGAGAGACAAGGCGTCACGGTTTAGGATTACATCCTTGATCTTTGAACCTTGCATGTGTGAGAATGTCTAGGTTAAATTGGGTTAACGATGTTGCAAACATAATTTAACACGTCGTCCAAGAATTGTCATTATGTACTGTTTACTTTCCAAACAAAATTACCTTGTTGGCAATTATTCTCGTAGAACTTCTTCGATATTAAAAGATTTTGGGTAAATATTTAGGAACTGATAAGAATGTTTCCCTATCAAATATATTTGTGGATCCACGCTCAAGCGATCCAAGCTTCCATAATGGAGGAAAGAAAAAAAAAACATTCAAGGCAAGGGGCTGCGCCTATCGGTTCTTGCCCACTGAACGTACCACAGTTCGTCATCTCCATTTGAACTTGTATGCCAATGAGCTAGGCATAATTAAGGTAACTTTTGTGCAAAAGCCATGTGAGTTTCATAGTGATGTTTGACAAGTGTGAGGTGTGTGAAGCAAGCGAGGCTTCCGCTGGCAGAACGACATAAGCTTCACGAGAATTAAAGGTATAATAAACTTGATATTCAATGTCTAAAATACATTTTACTTCAAATTTATTATTTCAACAAGTTTTGAATGATTCAAAATCGAGCCCAAGACAAATCAAACACAAAAATTTAGAAGTCGTCTATAAATATTGAGACCATCTTAAATCTTAAGTTGTCAAAGAATGCTCAAATACCTTTATTAGTTTAAATCTTTATGTTCACGTATAGAACAAAACATATGGTCTGAATTGCTTTACCTAGTTGTATCGATATTACGAATGAAAAACTATCATATACTATGAAAAGTTACCAAGCATCCAATCAGCACTAAACACATAAACTATCTGATGAGATTGAGTAAGAGGGGTTGACAACACTATACACATACAATTATGGAACCTTTGTATATTCACACAGTGCATTATTCTTTGAAAGTGACCTCAATGACTTTTGTTTGCCATTAATATTTTAATCAACCTGTGATTATCTCAAATGCACTTTATGTAAAATAAATCACAACAGACATATTAGGTGAGTTGAAAAGGAGTCCTAATCCTCAAAACCTCAAGTTATCTTAAACAATTTGTCAACCCATTTGGCTTAACAAACCCATCTCTTTATTGGCATCCAAGATTTTGACTTGGCCATGATGAGCATTGGAACATTCATTTGCCTTCTTCCCTTCCTCTCTACCAAATGTTTTGTGCCCAATTTAAGTGCATTGCATTGTACTTATTTTGTAAATTTCTATATAGGTTCCAACTTTTTACCTATTCCCCTTGCGATATTACATTTTTGACATATTCGATATACAATACGTAGATGGTTGAATTTGTTTTCCTTTTTGCAATACAACATAGCAAACAGTAACATCCCGTTTAGGTCTTCTTTTCTTTGATGTTCTTTCTCGTGAAAACTAATTGTTCGATTGAGCAGTAAAATATATATTGTATAAGGCATGCCAATATATAAGAGGATGGACAAACCAATATTTTGTATTAGATATCAACTGTCACAAATTAAGAAAAATGAAACCCGCTACCATTACATAAAATAGTTTAAACATAATTATTAACGTCATCGCTTTCGTCTAAAATGTGCATACCCTATCGCTTGCCACTCAGCCACACTGCATATTCACCTGGCACGTGTGACCAAAGTCAAAGTTACGTGAGAAATTGACCTTTAATTGATGAGCTCACCTGCGTGTATTAGGTACAAATTCCTAAATTTCATACGCAGAATATTAGGATATTGATGGAGTCATGACTTTGGCTTCAAGATTTGTCAATCTTATAAAAGTGTGTAGCAAATTTTGATAAAAAAGTGTGGTTAAAAAATTGTAGGTCCAAACAATTTGTGCTTCAAAATTAATTATTGACTTTAATTTCAATAAAAAATCTAGATTTTAATCCTTACCAAACATAGACTATATATTGAACTAATTTGCACCTTCACGCCATTTTAACATTTTATTTTTCGCTTCCACCACTACATCAATTTGTGTAATTAAAATGTTGCAGTAGTTAACTCAGATCTTCCAACAAGAAAAACAACTGTATGAAGCAAGATACATAGGGAAAAAAAAGGAAAAATATTAGCAATGTACCATCAAAAGAACATATAAACTTGTGCCTCGCGCTTTAGTCTGAGCGTGCATGTTTTGCATAGTCGGAGTAAAGTTTTAAGGGTTTAACAATCAACATTTTCTCCATCCCCAATTAACAAACTGAAATACAGAACGAACAAAGAGAACCTAGAATGACAATTTTACAGCAGAAATTAGTTACAAACAAGAGCACTAGTAAAGTACCAAGAAATGCTGATTTTTTTCATTTTCTCCCATGAGAATCAAAACCTATTCAATTATTCATTCTTCCTATCAGTCAAACACAAATGAGCATACAAAGAAACCAAATATTCTTCCCCCATACAATTCTAGATTCTAGGCTAAGCTTATAAGAACACAATATGTTAATAAAGAATGCTCTGCGTAATTCATATAACCACGACATTTTTTAGTAAACATCTCATGACAGATTCACAAACGCAATAACTCCCACTTACTGTAGAGTCGCGAAAAGTTTTAAAAGAGATGCACAAGAGTCGTGCTTAGTTAATGCATTCCAAGTCTAGTCAATATCCAAGTATAACGCAATTTCCTTTTTTCTGTTTCACTCAAAAGTAAATACAAAAACAACACATACTAGCCTTCACCACCAGATGCCCCAAGCTTCATAAGGTGAACACCACAGAAAAAGAAAACCTTACTGATTTTCATCCACACTATGGTATACCTTCTACATCTCAAAATCACTGAAGGTAGAGCGCAAAATGTAATTGTTATTAAAATTGCGGAGTATGTAGAATGAGATAGCGCCAGATTATGAGGTAGATATATGTTCTACTATATGATGTGTAGCTTAACTGCATAGTGCAATATTTTCCCATCAAATTCAAGAGACCGGGAATCATAAAAAACATCCATGTCCCTGCACAGTCAAATTTCAATCTCATTACGTCCAGGAAAAGCATTATAAACGAACAGGAAAATTTCAGAAATAAGCAATAAATCTTATGATTTACTTTCTGGCAATGCAAATTATCAGTCTCTGCGTACAATATATAAAGTTTGCACTAGTAGTAGTGTGTCTAAAGGCATATTATTGCACTTTATAGAACAACACTATAATACCACGAGAGTTCCTGTAAAGAATACAAATATCTAACATTCTATTATTAACATGTGAGTTTTTGGGACTGAAATCCTCTTAGGTAAGCTGACGAACCTTCTGAGTAAAGTAAGAATAACTTCTCGATATGCGTCATTTCAGATTCATTGCTGCGGCCATGTTTCTCAACCTCTGTGAGATTTCGGAGAATGAAGGCCTCTGGGCTGGATCGCAGGCCCAACAACTTTCCATTAATGATTTCCATTCCGGATCACACCAAGTAGGAATTTGTGGGCGCAGTGAGTTGTTCACTATCCCTCCTACACACCATAAACAAAATTTTGATGACAAAAAGACAGTTGCACTTCATCGTAGATATTGGTTCAAATTTCGACAGGATTCTAAAATATCAAACAGAAGAAAAGTAATCAGGTTCCAACAAAAAAATTCAATCCCTTGCATTATCATTTCAAAAAATAGGAAAGTTCACACTTTTGCTCCATAAAATTGCTCTCAAGCCTCAAGCAAGCTACACAAAGGTTGCCGGAGGTTTACACCACGTACTTGTGAGCCTCAACAAATAACTTGCCTAAGCAAGACCCAATATTTATTAAAAACTGTACCCTCAACATTTGAAACCCATATTCAAAGCAAGTCTGCCCCCAAAAAATACAGCAACAATTAGTGAATATATGCAACTAAGCCTTTCGTTGCCCTTTTTCTTCTTTTTATCTTGATAGTAAGTACAACATCATGCTCATACATAAAATAAACGAATCGCAGAACAGGATGGAAACAACATCCTAACCGAAGGAAAATAACTCAATTATGCTGTACTTACCAATTATAGAAGCACAATGCATATCTGCATACGGTTCATCTCCGGTAAGCAATTCCCACATGACAATCCCAAATGAATAAACATCGATCTACATAGCGGAACCAGACATTAAATGAATTAATTGAGAGAGAGAGAGAGAGAGAGAGAGAGAGAGAGAGAGAGAGAGAGAGAGAGAGAGAGAGATATATATTTTTA
>CAIGRT010128490.1:0-27241 GCA_903798405.1 Fraxinus platypoda
GCGGCATAAGATTCGACCGAACAAGAGCTTAATTGTCATACTTATTTTCAATCATACATTCATGTAACAAAATATTCTGCACGTAAATCAAAAACTTTTTCTTACTTTTTAATCACAATTTTTTCAAAAAATCACTATTCAAAAATCATTTATTCAACTAATGGCTATCAAACGAGAACTAATTGTCCGAATTACCTCTTATCGAGCTAGACAATTTAAGATGAAACTCATTTTCAACCACATATTCACGTAATAAAATATTTTGCACATAAACCAAATTTTTTCTACTTTTTAATTACACATTTTTAAAAAAATACTATTCAAAAATCATTTCTTCAAAATAATGGCCATCAATGTTTGAATTATCTCTTATCGAGCTAGACATTTTAAGATGGATCTCCATGTATTAGCCCATGTTTGGCAACCATTATCTTCAAAACTCTTTAATTCTCATACTCATTTTCAACAATTCGTTATCATAATAAAATATTTTACACATAAATTTAAAACTTTTCCATACTTTTTAAATATAATTCTCCAAAAAATCCACATTCAAAACTCTATTTTCTCTAAATAATGGCCATCAAACTGGCTTCATGATAGACATATCTATATGAAAACCAAGGATACGAGTAAATTCTTATTTATAACTTTTTTCTCACTTTTCAAGACTTTTTAACTCACTCGTTAGAATTGAAGGTGCAACGAATTGAACGTGTGTTGCACGTTATTCTGAAATGTGCTGACCATCCATTTATCATTTTGATCTAAATACGAGATAAATGTAAGCTCTTGAAAATAAATGTTAGTTATTATAAATGCACATAAATAGTAAAATGCATACTTGAATGTGATTATTAGAATTACAACTAAATATATAAATAAAGATGAATAATAAATACGATACATAAATTAATGTGAATATTAATTAATTTAGAATTCACACCAAAGAATATATACATGGCAATGAATACTAATTTATTTATACTAAATAAATATAATTTAATTTACAATTAAGTAAAAACTGGATGTTAATTAATATAAATGAACGTGAATAATGAACTGCATTATTGAATGGTTGTAATTAATATTAATTAAATGACTGTGAATATTTATCAATTGAGAATTAATAACAGGGACATGGACGTTGACGTAAATGAGAAATTCTAATTAATGTTAATTAAATGAAAAGTAATAATAAGGAATTAGCATGTTTGAACAATGATATTTTAGTATTTATTACAATTTGTAAATTAAATGCATATTGGAAAATGAAAAGTAAGGTATTATTAAAATAATTGAATTGTAATAGGACTATAATCATCCAAAAAATGATCCAAACTCGATGTGTTATTTAGTATGTGTTTGCCTCCCATTATTGTATAAGAAATGGAGTAATGAATAATATTTTTTTAGAGAATGTGTCATTGAAATTTAAAGTAATTTAATTGGTTTGTGTGTAAAATATTTTATTGGGTTAATATATTATAAGATAAACGAATTACTTGAAATAAATATTTAAGTTTATCCAAACACGCCCCGAAATTGTTCCCAAATCGGCTTCTCTTTCCAAGCACGCTCGCGATTACGACAGACACAATACATAGATATAAACGAGTTAATTGTTTCATTAGCCACTGAACTTTCATACATGTCACGGTTTACCCACTCACCTTTAAAACTTATCCCACTGGCCACAAAGATAAACGAATTACTTGAAATAAATATTTAAGTTTATCCAAACACGCCCCGAAATTGTTCCCAAATCGGCTTCTCTTTCCAAGCACGCTCGCGATTACGACAGACACAATACATAGATATAAACACTCATTCTCGCCTACACGCCCAGATTCTTCCATCTACACACACACAGTTCCTCCCGAAAACACACACACACACACACACACAAGAAGATGGTGGGTGAAGAGAATAGGCATCAGATGATGCAAAACCTGTTCGGTGACCAATCGGAAGAAGAGGACGAAGAGGAAGAGGTTGAATCAGAGCACGAGTCTAATCGCCAAGTAGACTATGTCTCGGTACTAATTTACTGTCGGTTAAAAGAATTCAATTTTAAATTATATGTATGATGATTCATATGTATATAATAATAATTATTTTTTATTTATTGGATGGTTTTTTAGATCAATAAGAGAACTTTGTCATCAATTATCTTGCCCATCCAATTCAGTCAAATTTTAATCCTAATTCTTTAATCTTTTAATTTAAATTAGCATGAAATTAGTGCTATATAATGTAATTTGGCATCGATTCGCCGAGTTTTTAAGCAATATCACACAGTTAGTGTATATTAATCACTTCGAGCATATAATTCAAACTATTGTGTGAAACAGATCTTGCTTAAATTACTTTTTTTTTAATGTTGTGTATAATGTAATTTAACACGATACCTGTTTTTTATGATTAGAAAAGAATGACTTGCGAATTTTTTTGTATTATTTATTGAAGAAAAAATGAAGTTAGGGTTTGAGCAGTGTATGATTGTACCATCAGGGTTTGATGTGTTATTTTAAAATAAAAAAAGTTGATGTGTTATATAGCCCATGTTTGAGCCCCATTCTTTCTCCTTTTTTCCCATTCATTTTTCTACTGTACTCATTTTCAACCACACATTCTTCAAATAAAATAATATTACACACAAATCTAAAATTTTTCATCACTTTTCCACCACACATTCTCCCATCAATCACTGTTCAAAAACTAATTCTTCCTAAAAAATGGGGGCCAAACACCCACATAGTTAAATTTCCAAGTTTTTTTTTATCAAAAGCATTAGTATGTAGATTCACATGTCTATAGATGTATATTATGATGACATTACATTCAGTCAAAAGTAGCTTCAAATCTGTCCATCTTCATAAAGTGAAGCATTGAATTGGTTTTTTCATTCTCTTTTTTCTTATTTCAAATGTTTTTGATACTGATATCAAGATCAAGCTTTATGCACAATAGACATCAAAGGATACTATCTAGATGCTAAATATAAGGTTTTGGATTTATAAAAACATGGTTACACCTTTTAAAAGTCAAACTTGTGTAGAAACTTCGACTACAGATCATGACATCATTTTTTCTTTCTACTTCTCGACTTACTAACCAACTTCAAATATGGCTGAAATTTTGTGATCATAGTCTAGGCCATCTTATGTAACCATGTTAAAGTTTCATGTCAGAACTGCCAGATCAGTTAGGAATTTTTATGTAAAATGAACTTTCGGATGGTTAAGGACATCTTGACAGCCCACGGAACAAAATCTCTATTTGGGATTACCTGCAAAAGCTTCACTGCATTCTAAGATACACATGAATAATTGAAATTTAGCATGCTAACTTTAGCATTCCCTGTTAGCATTATGTATAATTTCATAGCATCTGATAATCAAATACTTTGGACATGCTTGTGGTCTAAGCCAATTATTGGAGAGCTCTAAGACAGTGAGTTATAATTGGGTCATTAGTATAATAGTAGCCACAAGCCAGGAAATCTAGCCTTTGTGTATACGTCATCATGTTTGTAGGATCAACTTGTTTAGATGGCTATTAGATATTGTTCAAAGGATTCTATAGAAAGTTGGAAGATATTGAAGTTTTAGGATATATGTTTTCTGATCTTTTAAATGGTTTATGCACTTTGTCATAGAATTTTGAATTGCATTTTTTTTTTTGCGTGCTAATGTCTGTATGAATTAGTAAAGATGCACATATTTCCCCTTTGTTATATCCATGCCATGACTTAAAAAATTTGAATCACAATGTGAATTTCATTGCTTGTTTTGTCTATTCTCTTATTGTGGCTATTTCACTTCCAGGATGAAGGTGATGGAGGACCAGAACTTGAAGGTGAAGTCGAAGGGCAAGGGGAGGTCGAAATCGAGAGCGAGGGTGAACCACAAGATGTTGATGTTCAACAAGGTGAGAGTGAGGGTGAGAAAAGTCGAAGTTCTCTGGAAGTTGAAATCGGCAATCAAAGGGAAGAAAGTGAAGAGAGATATTTGGAGAGTGATGATGAGGGATATGGCCAACGAGTTGTAACAAGTAGAAGACGCAATACAATTGACAGTGGGTCTGAAAGATCTGGGGAGAACCATTATGCTGCTAGCAAGGTTGAGGAAGTGAATCAGGCCAGAAGTTCTAGGTATTTTGTTCAACCTCTTGTCCTTTTCATGACTCCTCATATGGCATACCCGTGACCTGATCATGTGCATATAATTTGTTAGTAGTATATCATGGAAATTGACACAATAGCTTCTTCTTCCCCTCCTTTTAACATAATAAATCCCTATTAATGCACCACCACTGCACATTTACTGCAAATTGATTGGCGTTTCTTCTTCCCATTGTATCCTCTTCTACTCATTCTTATGATGCTATCCTACTTTCTGACGCACAAGTGTTATGTTTGTGCTTAAATGGATAGATAGTGTACAGGAGAAGGTTGGTTGGATATATTGATGCAAAATGGCTTATTTCCATTTTGGAATGATCTATGATAAGAAATATGTGAAGGTCTGTAGGAAATTAATACTATGAAGGAAAACAGTCCATGAAGCAAAGCTATGTCTTTTTTTTTAAAAAATTATATTATTCTGAACTTCTGCATTTAGTTTTCTCAGAGTTAATCATGGGCATTTACCACGTTTCTTAAACATCTAAATTAAGGGAAAATTCCTTTCCAACTTTAAAAAACCCCTCCCTTTAAAAAGCTGTTCCTTCCTGCTCTGTGTTATTTTAAAATTTTGGCTTCATAGAAGTCTTGGGAAGTTGATAAGAGATTTATTGCACGTAGTCTATATTTTAGGTAGCTGGAAAATATTGGAAATCAATGACAAGAAGGTTGTAAATGAGGAAAGAGAACTTAGGTGCAATAGAAAGTTACTCTTGTCTTTCATATATTAAATGTATCCTGCAATCATTCTCTTCTAATATTTACTGCTATAAAATTTTCGTATCTGATCGCGAGTTGAGTGGTCTGTACATTTTGACTCTCACAGTAGATCACCCGGTGACGAGAAAAACGAGGATCACCTTTTATACTCAGCTCCAGAGATCCGTGATGTTTTTGGGGACTCTGACGATGAAGAACAAGAAGAGTACGCAGTTCAGAATCAGATCGAAGAAGATGAAAATGTTTGTAAAAGATATCCTAGTAGTAACTAGATCATTGTTTTTAATGTTTTGTGGTGCTTCTGCTGCTTTTTTGATACACATCAAATATATGAATGTATTTTTCCGAACACAGATATCACCTGTAGATGAAGAGGAAAATTTTGAGAAAGAACTAAGGCCAGAGGATATGATTCCTGATGAAGATGCCCCATATGAGTCTGAAGAAGAGCACACTGAGGCTAGACCCAAAGAAAAGCCCATTGGTCCTCCTCTGGAGTTGGAGATTCCTCTGCGTCGTCCTCCAGCTGACCCTGACAAGGTTGATCTCCAATTTTGTTTACATTTACAGCCTTAACTCTTTAGAATCCGCTATTTTCTCTTGAGCCTTGATCGCAATTATACCCTTATAGCCAAAAGAAAAGCTTGAAATGATTGTAATCGTTCACGTGCGTGTATCACACTGTTCACACTTCAAAACATGAGTTCAATCTTGGTATTTTGGAGTTAACAGGTCAGAATAATCTCATGGAGCATCCCATTTTCTCTTAAAACAACCCAAAATAGTTTTTGGTATAGCGGAACAATATATTGTAGCAAAGTTATATAGTTTGCTTTTGAACATTTACTTATATGGAGCTAGACAATTTGTGCAATGTGGCGAAAACCAGGCCAATCTTGGTTAGGTATTAATATAGAAGTTAACATTTCCTTGCTTGTATCTTTGATTTTTCCATAATCAGATATAGGATACAGATACAAGTAAAGGAAATGATGGGGATATAATTTTTGGGAACTTTATAGACAAAGTTCAACTTGTAAAAGATAAATTTTTTGCACTTCTTTTTTTTTTTTTTCTTATTGGGAGTTCTTTGAGTTCTATTACCTATGATATGGCATCAGTCTTCTCGTGTACTCTATCAAGATATAATTGACAGAATGCCAAGCTTTTCCTCATCTTTCCCATGTGGGATAGCCTTTCTATAACATTAATATGAACTTGTTGCATCTGCTTTATTGATACAACTCTCGATTCTTTGTGACGATCTATCGAACTAAATCCTATTAAAACTTGGAGGATCACTTCAGTCTCTTTTTATATGCAATTGAATTTTGTCTGGTTCGCATTAATTACAGTTTGGTTTTACTTTCATGTGAGGCTGTAGTTATGTAATCCCCATTTCCTATGCTTCTAATATAGTCTGAGGTTGTAGTTCTGAATTCCCCACTTCATAGTGCTATTTAAGAACATGAATAATACATAATCTAGAAATTATAGTGATAAATGTTGTTCTATTGCAGATGCATACAAGCAAGGCTTTGAATATTAATGTAATCTGGGAATTATAGTGATAAATGTTGTTCTATTGCAGATGCATATGATCAAAGTTTCAAATATAATGGGGATTGATCCCAAGCCTTTTGATCCGAAAACATATGTGGAAGAGGATGTTTATATCGCTGATGAATCTGGATCAAACAAGAGAATACGGTTAGATAATAATATTGTTCGCTGGAGGAGGGTTAAAAATCCTGATGGCACAACATCTGTAAGTGAATCTTTTGGTGTTTTATTTGTCCATTTTGAGATGTATGCACGTGCATGATCACGTAACTTCACTCGATTTTCATATTTCTGCTCGTCATGCTTACCACTTCACTGTTTCAAATGTGTTGTTTGGATGATATGCGATTGTTTGTCATTTATTTTAAATGAAGATTGTGTAGATGGATGGGTTACAATTTCAAACTAGGATTTGAATTTTGCATTAGCATACTGGTTTGGATTTTCATCTATATAGGTTCATAAGTTGCGTTATCATTGTAGTAGTTATTTTTCCTTTTGGGAAGCGTAGAAAAAATTAATTTGCTGCAGTTCAATTTAAAAGTTGCTTAGATTAAGTATTGCAACTCAAGATTGACTGCTTTAGAGGGCATCTTCATCACATGACCAGTGAAGTAAATATAGGCAACACATTCATTTGCTCTTTTATTTCCCCCCATTAAGAATATACATGCATTCAACTTGCTTTTAATATGTACCTCACACCTGCAGTTTCAGCAACTAACGTAATTGTGTTTCTCAAAGAAAGCATACTGTATAACTTGTCTGATATCATCGAATTTAATTTGTTCCTCTTTCAGTTTTCACTATCCACACTGAAGTAATATGTAAATTTTTGTTCAGACCAACATGATTCACCAATTTTTAATTATTTTGCGGGAATTTGAGGTTACTTGGGAACTACAGTTTCCCCCTTTCGAAAAGGCTTAGCTGCAATGGCCACAAAGTGATTCTCCATCATGTAGTCTGTTCAGGTTACTATTTGGAGTTGACCTCAAACATCTTCTTGTTGCTTAAGGAATAGCAAACTGCTTTCGGTTCATGATCTTACCATTTAATTTTTGAGTTTGGTGAAAGTAAGCTTGCCAATTTTGCTCTTTTGAGCAAAGGCATGGTGTATTTTATTTAAGAGGTTGGGCAGCAGCAATGGAATGGGATTAGTAATATAAAAGGCACTGGTATGAGTGTGCTGCTCCAAGGCAGTGTAACAATCACAAAGTTGTTGCATAAGTTCAGATTGGGCTATGTGGCGGCTCACCAGTTTTGACTTTGAAATGCTCGATTAGATGGCTTGTTACTATTTGCCCAGCACATTTACGCATACTCGCACAAACACAGGGGGGGAAGATTAGGAATTGACAAGAGACAACAAATAAAAAAGAATTAGAACATTAGACCTGTGAATTTGGAACTGAGCTGAGTATGGTGATATGGTCTACTTAATGTGATTGGCCCTTTCAAGTGCCTCAAAACACACCCGCACCTTCGTTCATGTAATATTGTTAAGCCCCTGTTTGGGCTCCATTTTAATTTTAATACATTTTTCTCTTTCTTCTTTTCAACTACACATTCTTCGATAAAATAATATTATGCGTGAACCCAAAACTTTTCTTTCTTTTTTAACTACACATTTTCCAAAAAAACTACTATTCCAAAATACATTTTTCCTAAAACCTCATTAAAATGGAGCCCAAACAAGGGCTTAATCGTTTGTTTGATTGTGAACTAGGTGCACATGAGAAAATTTACAGGGAACATGCCTTAAATTGGGATCCAAATCATTATCGTTTGCTCAGCACTTAAAATTTAGTGTCAGACATTGGTCAGATAATGAGTTTTATGCCTCATGAATTCATGCTATTATTGCTAAATACAATTCATGTAGTCACTTTCTTTTCTTTTTTCTTTTTTATTTTTTATTGAAATGATAGCCACTTACTTTTTGCGAGGATCTAGGTGGAACAAAATGCTTTATAGAAGTGTGTTATGGGAATAAAGGATATAGGACCCTTAATTTAAATAAGTTCCAGAATATACATTTAAGGCATTTTTTACCAGTCCACCATGCCCAAAATTGAATTCTTGCTGTTTCTGAAAATAATAATAAAATGTAAATCTAAGAAATGCAGTTACTACGATCTCTGTGTGTGTGTGTGTGTTTGTGTTATGCTTTCGTTTTTAATAGCACCATTTCTTCAAGTCTTGCTACAATATTGAGGTTAGCTGAATGGAAAAATAAATCTTGGTATTTGCTTTATCCGTGGTTAGTTTTTGTTTTGCAAAATGAAATAGATGTTTTGAAGAATAAGTGTCACAAGGTCCAAACATTTTTGGCGAATCAATTTGATTGTAGAGCAGTGAATTTTGGGGCAAAATTCTATTTGATATAATTTTGCTCCGTTATATCACGACTTCATTGTGGAAGTTGATATCTGAACTTCTGAGTACCTCTGAGATGTCTAGCTCTTAAATTATTTCTGTTATGATTATTCTTCTGATCAGTTCTAGTGTATTTCACTATTTCTTATTTAATATAGGAATTAGAAATAAGTTTATCTCATCACGCTTTGCTGAAAGTTATATTAAACTACGTGCATCTCAGTTTTTCCAATATCTATTTGTCCATCTTGAGTAGGTTGAAAGCAATGCACGCTTTGTGGAATGGTCAGATGGCAGCCTACAGTTACTCATTGGAAATGAAGTGCTTGATATATCTAAGCAAGATTCTCAACACGAACAAGCACACCTTTTCCTCAGACATGGAAAGGTAACTTCACTTCTCTTCCCTGTCACTCGCATTAATTAGAAGATCCTGACGGGGCTTTGGATTTAAAGCTTTGCGTCCCAATAGCTCTCACAGGTCTACATGTATGATATCTGAAGTTTCATCTTTGGGTGCTTCTGTTTTCTTGTTTCAACAACTATAGTTATCATCGTTTCATTTATAATTTATCTGTCATATGTTATATTTTGTGTCAAATATGCAGGGTATTCTCCAGTCTCAGGGAAGAATTTTAACCAAGATGAAGTTTATGCCTTCATCCTTAACTTCTAATTCCCATCGTCTGTTGACTGCTCTTGTTGATTCGCGGCACAAAAAGGTTTACAAAGTCAAGAACTGTATCACTGACATCGACCCTGAGAGAGAGAAGGAGCAAAAGGAGAAGGTAAAGTATTAATATAGTCTTATTAATAATGCAATAGCATCTGGTGATTGGACATTCAATTTTACTTCTTTTTTTGACTTCTTAGGCTGTAAGTCAATCAATTAGAGCTAGTTCACTCCTTAGTCGGAAGAAGGAGAAGGTGAAAAGTAAATATACACAACCTATCCGCCGGGAACGTCAACTTTCGCCTGGTTTTCTGGAGGATGCACTTGATGAGGTTAGCTTTCTATAGTTCAATTTTACTTCCTAGCAATGCATTAAGAATTATGACATATTTTCACGAGATATGCTCACTTATGTTTTGTCCACATTGTAAGTGTCTAACTAAAGATTGAAAACATTCTCTTCCTTGCCCCGAATGAAAATATTTTGTTCTCTTTCTATGGAAAATATTTATCTTCTGTCATGTTTTTATTAATTAGGACGATGATCAAGATTACTATGAACCTCAACGGTCTGCTGCCCGCCGTAGCTTTGAGGAAGACCTTGAAATGGAAGCTCGAGCTGAGAAGCGTATTATTAATGCAAAGAAGGCATGTTATTTGAACAATTTGAACACCCCACCTTAGTTTTCCCTTTGCCCTCTGGTCTTTTTAATAAAAACCTTCATTCTGCTTAATGGAACTCTTCTGCCTGGATATTGTCAGGGCCCAAAAGATGTACCTCGGAAATCAGCATTGCCATCTCGGCAGTCAATGGACTTTGCTGAAAGTGAGGAGGAATCTGAGTATGAAACTGAAGGCGAAGAAGATGAGGGTTCTCCATCACATAGAAGGGACATGGAAGCAGAGCAGGGTTATGAGGAAGAAGATGAAGGGCGTGAGCTGGGAGAGGAGGATGAAGCTTACGAAGAATCAGAGGAGGAGGCTGAGGTAAGTGGCTATTTTTCTAAATATTTTTTTTTGTTCAACTACTTATGCATGGATGCAACAGGATATAAAGATTTCTTAGATACTTTTGCTCTAAGCTACCTCTTGTTCTCTATAAGTACACTAATGGTTTGACTTCTCTTGTGCAGATGCTGTTATAATGCTTAGATGTTTGATTGTTTTCTATCTTTGATGCTAAAACTCATTTGCATAGAGAATCCTCTTTATTTATAGTTATGATCTTGTTTGAATGCATTTAGGTTAGAATACATCATGATTTCTTCTCACATTTATCTGAAGCACAGTTAATATCAGATGAAGGTATAAACTGCAATTTACAAGATAAACAAGTAAAGATTGATTTGTAGAATCTGACAGTGAAATGCATATTTAAAAAAATTTCATCTTGGACTATTGATCTTTCCTCTGGGTTACATGGTCGTGGTTTTTCCTTCTTTTCTCAGTACATGAGTGTTCAACCCAAAAAAAATTATTAGAATGTGCCCTAAAGGTGTTAGAAACTTCAAGAAGCGTCTTAAGGAATGTTTATATGAATATATGGTTGGTTTGAGAATAAAATGTTTCCAAGTGATAATTTTCGGTATATCTGGGCAACACAGATGTGAGGGCTTTCTTGAATGTTAGAGATGAAATGATGGCGCAATAGAAGCAAAAACTATGAAATTGAAATCTCGGACTCTAAACTGTAATTTGATATATAAAGGGAAAAATAGTTGGGAGTTTTATTGACTGCATTAAGAGAACATGATGAATTGCCACCACGTGGAGAGGCGAGTAATGGCTCAATAAGTGGGGAAACAACCTTGAAATTGAAGAATTGATCTTCATGATAGAAGGGGAACATATATAATTTGAACAGTTAAGAAAATGAGACTAGTCCAAAATTCGTAGCGTAGCTTAAATGATTTTGAAGATTTGGACTGATTTACTACTCAGAAAGAGTTGGGATGATTTAATGTGTAGAACAAGTACTCCTCAAAGATGAAAATCTAACTTGGTGGCCTGAGCTTAAGATGCATTAGTGAAGCTGAAAGTTGGACAAAAGGCTCGAATTTGCATGTTTCATGACTAGTAACATGCATGCCTTAAGTGACATGTCTTCTATATTCGGAGAACTTAGATTAGTTTTTCTTTGTGTGAGGTTTTTGGTTTAGCAATTCATTTTTCTATTGGCTTGATCTGTTATCCTATGAATTTAATCATTTATAAATTTTTCTGTGATTTTAAGATGTTCCAAGTGGGTTTTCCCTAAATCTGCACCATTTTAATACAAATTATATAGAATATTCTATAAACTTAGAATTGGTAAATGCTTTTAAACTGATTCAGCAAGAGTCTGGATACACATGTAAGTACATATGTTCCTCTTAGGGTGGAGCATCAGTATTTGACACGTACTAGATGCTGACATGCCTCAGACATGTATACCTCTTGCCATGTGAAGCGTCCTTTTTTTTTATGCTTTACTCCACATTTTCTGCTATATTTTCTATACGTTTTAATATTTCTAGAGCTTGAGAGACACGTCAAGGAAAAATCACGCCGTTGGTAATTTTGAATATATAATCTAGGGAAAATTTAATTAGTATCTATACAAACTTCACGACACATTTGTTTTATATTTACTATCTGTACTTCTAAAATAAAGTGTGTTAATTTTACTGAATAAATTAAACCAGTACAAAGATAAAGAAGCAATACATAAATTTAATAGTTTTCAATCAACGGGTCTTCACGTGTCTGTGTCCTCCTTTTCGAAGAATTATGTGTCGGTGTGTCCATGCCACATCGTATCCCCAACTATGCTACATGGGTTTGTCCTACAAATTGTCACTAATGACCCAAAGCCTGTTGTGAAGCTATTAAAAATGGAATGGAATCAGCCTACTGGACTTGTCGCAAGTTTTACAAGGTGGACAAGCAATGACATGGACACCCATCTTGGAGCACCATGGTTACCAATTCTTCGTCCCCTCAAGCGTGGATGATTTTTATAAGAGACCCAGTGTATCATATGATTCTGGTTCTTGAAAATCAACACTTCTCCAAACCCTGAAAACGGACGGAATTCTAGGATTCCTTTTTGAGGCGAATACTTTTATGCTTACCTGTTCTGGTTGGTGGGTACAATGCACAGCCTTCTCCCTAAATTCTCGAATAGGCTAACATCCGTAGAGTCCTCTTTTTCAATATGGCAGCTGAAGAGGAGGGTGGGTGGATGGGTCAGGACTCGGGAGTGAAACATCCAATATGGTTGATATACCACGTTTGCATGAATTTCACTGCATGGTTTCCTGATTGGAGTAATAGCATAACAGATGGCAGAAACAAAGCAAAAATGTTAAGAAATTTTAGCGTTTAATCATCTAATGATTACTGTGGCATGATCTTTACGTTTCTTCTTGGCAAAAATGTTGAAGTTCTTTACTTTTCTTCTCACTTCTCAGCTTATCCATTGACATGATTATTTTACTGTAGTATTGGGTACACCTATTGGCGAATTTAGTTCTTTCCTACATATAGCATTTGTTATCTTTCTTGTTAAAAAAACAATTATTCACCAGGAGCCCAAGCAAAAGGCGAGGCAGTCAGGAGGCAGCCTCAAAAGAAAGGACATTGAGTCAGATGAGGACTCTCCTCCAAGGAAAGCTGCAACTCATCGTCGAATGGCAATTGTCTATGATAGTGATGAGGAGTAGGAGCGTTGTTGCAAGGAGTACAAGATAAGTGAGTAATACCCACTTACAGTAGTTGTATTACAATCTCACACGGTCCGGATTTAGTTCCATATGAGTTTTTTTCTTTCCCAAGAGATATTTACACAACATAATACGTGACTATTTAACTTTTTGTGGACATGACCAGATAGCTATTTTTTGAATTTGTTGCGGTCCATTATATGAACTGTGTATTTAAGGCTATAAAACATGTGTAGACATCTGATGGACAGACAATGGACAAACAGGCGGAATAACAGACAGACGTACACAAGCATATTTATGTGTTACACATTCACTCTCTCTCTCTCAATTGTTGCAATATGTATTTATGTATGTATTCTTGCATGCATTTGTTAATCAAGAGAAAGTACAGCTATAATCTTGAGTTTTGGAGAGGGATCTCCCCCTAGTGGCTTTGGAGAGATCTCTGATGAGTGTGGATTTCCATGATGAAACTCAAGTTCAAAGGTCAATTAACTCAAGTGTTTGCAAACTTTTAACTTGTATGTAAATGAACCGTTCGCTAAGTAAATTGAAAGTGTGAACAAAACATGTCTCAGGAAGTGAAATATCCGGTCTTTGTGGAAGTGTGGTACTTGTAATAGATATGCTTGATACGGGAATAAGGTAAACATACAAAGTTGAATAAGCACATGCCAATAAAAAAGGATGTCATGTAATAAATACCAATTCAAAAACAACAGTTATCTTTGAACGTCAGTTATCTGTTACTTGTATGCTTGTCATTTTTGAGAATAATTTGCAATCTTAAAGAAGCACGGGAAAGCGTTGACAACATTGAAAGATCTCGTTGGAGCAACTCTCGGAATTTGAATGGTCATTCTTTTTAGCACTGTCAATCTTTATTCTTTAGGAGCTTAAATTTCACATGACCAAGTAATGGCTCTGATCTGTTATTGCAATTATATTGTGTTACGTATCTTGCGCTAACATGCTGCAAATGTATCTTCCATTGCATGCCTATGTTCATATCTGAATCTGTACATGTTATTGGTATGAAATCATCGAGCCGCGTCTTTGATACCTCGGTTGTGGATTTTATAGGATGATCATTCACAGGCATTTATGGACAATTGTCACAATTCAGTGTTCAGCCTCGTCTGGAACTTTGCTTTGCATGCAGATCTTAAGATCCGAAGTAGTTTCATACTAAAACGCTGCCGGGTTTGGCACAACAAAATGTATACTTCATAAAGTTTTCCTTGGTAACTTCTTTATTTCTTAATTTTAGGAATTTCATTGCAATTTATTTGTAATTATCTTCTCATGTCTGTTATACTATAAATGATTGTTTCCTTATGGCTTGAATGAACTGCACTATTTATTATTATTTTTTGTGTAATTAATTTAGCAGACAATTGTAAATCTCGAGTTTGGAATAATTCTTCTTCCGTGCGTGTGCTTTGGAAGAACTGCATTAACGCTATCAATTTTCACTAATATTTTGCTAATTATGTTAATGAATAATTTTTCCAAACCATCTGTGTATTTAAGTGTAATCTTCTCGAAAAACATTTTTTCACAGTTTTTTGGATTACTTGGAAGAACTCTTTCTGATCATGCAGAAACCAATGTTATGTAATCGCATGAGCATAGGGATAATTGTGTTTTCTTGGCAAAATAGTGATCTAATCAGGAAACTAATCCTATATATATAGAGTGTGTTTGGTAGGGATTTTTGGGGGAAGAATTGATTTTTGAATAGTGATATGATGGGAAATGTGTGGTTGAAAAAGAAGAAACAAGTATTAATGTGATGAAAAATATTATTTTATTGAAGAATGTGCAGCTGAAAATGAGAATTGATTTACTGTAGAAAATGAGAATCTGTACCAAACAGGTTCATAAAATCGTTACACTATTACAATATTGAAAATACTGTCACAGAATGCATATGCCCAGAAATCGTAACTGAAAAATACATGATTTTGTATATCTAGAGAGTCGCACGAACAAAGATCGACTCTGGTAAATAAAATCGTGATTGAAGATTTTCGCCTGAACAATAAGAAGTTACGTCCAATATGAAGAAGACGAAGAAAGCAGTACATCATTATAATATATACATTTTACATGATTAAATTCTAAAGAAAGAAGAATGATAGTGATTTTGTGCGAGAACAGTCGCACAACTGCAGCATGAATCATATATATCATCATACATTTAACATGATACAAGGGACTCTCAATATCAACATTTGATGTGAATCGTATACCCTAAGATTGTGTTTGACACCCATTTTGGGGAGAAAATGAATTATGGAATAGTGATTGATAGAAGAATGTGTGGTTGAGAAGTAATGAAAAGTTTTAGATTTGTATGTATTATTGGGAGAAAAATAGAGTAATGAATAATATTTTTTGGAGAATGTGTGGTTGAAAAGTAAAGTAACTTTATTGATTTCTGTGTAGAATATTTTATTGGGTGAATGTGTGGTGAAAAATCTTACTGTAACAAACCATTTTTTGGAATAATGGTAGACAAACATGGGCTTTATTTGGAGAATATGCAGTTGAAATGAAGAAAGAGAAAAAAAAATAAGAATGCGAATGAGTGTCAAACAGGGTTTAAATACGATTTTACAACATCCAAATACTTTTGGTTTTACTATTTTTTGAATTTTTTATTGTGTAGATTAACTAAAATAAATAAGTTCTTTGATTAATTCTATTTCTATTGAATTTTACTAAGAATGATAATATCGATACTCATCTTACATTAAGTATTGAAGAAATGTCATATCAATACATTTATAGATAAATTTCATTGGATTTCAATATTTAAATTAAATTTATTATCAATAAATTAATTAATATGATACATCATGATTGCATTAGGTCATTACTCTAATTAACTAAGTTATTGTTTGGTAGGGATTAAAATCATCAAATTCAATAATTAATTTTAATCACATATTTTCTGAGATTCACAACTTTTCAAATACACGTTTCATCATTTTTTATCAAAATTTACTAAAACTCTAATTTATCGATCAAATAGGTCCAAATGCTTCAAATACTTTATCTAAGTAGGATATATGGTAGGCCCCACAATGAACAGCTCTCACAAGTATGGGCGTGATAAAGAAAGCTCTGGTGCTTTCTTACCTTCAAAAAGAATAAATAAAAAAATTATGAAATTCTAGCAGTTTCTAGCCCGCTCTACGATATTCCAGTCACCTCTCTTACCGAAACAAAATGGACTGCTCCCCTTCACCTTCTTCCAGTGTCCAACCATTCTTAATGTTCATTCTCACAATCCGACTCTTCAAGCAGAAACACTCATAAATCTCATTATTTGAAGAAACCCATTAAGCTTTCATCTGCTGAAGTTCTTTTTCTATATAAAGGTATGATCTTTATGCTATTATGGAATTTTGTATGTGAGTTTTTTTATTTTTTTTGGAAGAATTTTGTATTAATCAGTTTTCTCTGCATAAAGGTACTATGTGTATGTATTATGTTATTTTGAGTGTTTTGTGTTAGATTGTTTCGGTTGCATACTAGTACTGATATGATCTTTTGTTGGATTGAACGAATTCTGAATATGAAATTTGAGTCTCGTTCTTCGTTTCTCCTCACAGTTTTTTTTGTAGGATATAATTCCGACCATGAATCCAGACAAGTTCACTCACAAGACCAATGAGGCCCTTGCCAGTGCCCATGAACTGGCCATGAGTGCTGGACATGCGCAGTTCACCCCTCTTCACTTCGCTGCGGCTTTAATATCTGATCAGCATGGTGTTTTTCGACAAGCCATTGCTAGTGCTGGCGGTAGTGATGAGGCTGCAAATTCAATGGAGAGGGTCATCAACCAAGCTATGAAGAAACTGCCCTCTCAGACGCCTCCCCCTGATGAAATCCCAGCAAGTACTTCGCTGATCAAAGTAATTCGACGAGCGCAATCCTTGCAGAAATCCCGCGGTGACACCCATTTGGCAATTGATCAACTGATTTTAGGCCTCCTGGAGGATTCTCAAATTCAAGACCTCTTGAAAGAGGCTGGAATTAGTCCAGCCAGGGTGAAATCGGAAGTTGAGAAGTTGCGAGGGAAAGATGGTAGGAAAGTGGAAAGTGCTTCTGGGGATTCATCATTCCAAGCTCTGAAGACCTATGGCCGTGACCTTGTGGAGCAGGCTGGAAAGCTCGACCCTGTTATTGGCAGGGATGAAGAAATCCGGAGAGTTGTTAGGATTCTTTCTAGAAGGACAAAGAATAATCCTGTCCTGATTGGAGAGCCTGGAGTTGGTAAAACTGCTGTGGTTGAGGGATTGGCTCAAAGAATTGTTAGTGGTGATGTTCCGAGTAACCTTGCAGACGTGAGGCTTATAGCATTGGATATGGGAGCTTTAATCGCCGGAGCAAAATACAGGGGGGAATTCGAAGAAAGATTGAAGGCTGTTCTAAAGGAAGTTGAAGAAGCTGAAGGTAAAGTGATCTTATTTATTGATGAAATTCATCTTGTTTTGGGTGCTGGGCGCACCGAGGGATCAATGGATGCTGCCAATCTCTTTAAGCCTATGCTTGCAAGAGGTCAATTGCGTTGTATCGGAGCTACAACTCTTGAGGAGTACAGGAAATATGTGGAGAAAGATGCTGCATTTGAGAGGCGTTTCCAGCAAGTTTATGTGGCTGAACCAAGTGTTGCCGACACAATCAGCATTTTGAGGGGGTTGAAAGAGAAGTATGAAGGGCATCATGGTGTTAAGATTCAGGATCGAGCTCTTGTGGTTGCTGCGCAGCTATCAGCTAGGTATATTACAGGTACATACACCTGACTAAACCAGATGATTTCTGGTTTTATTTTATTTTATTTATTTATTTATTTTATTGGTGAAGTAATCTGGCATTGATCTGATTACAGGGAGACATCTGCCTGACAAGGCAATTGACCTTGTGGATGAGGCTTGTGCAAATGTAAGAGTTCAACTCGACAGTCAACCGGAAGAAATTGATAATCTAGAAAGGAAGAGAATTCAATTGGAGGTCGAACTCCATGCTCTTGAGAAGGAAAAGGATAAAGCCAGCAAAGCTCGGCTTGTTGAAGTGAGTATTTTGCATAACAATTGCTGGATTGTTCTCAAGTCTAATCTAAATATGGTATTCAAGTCTTATCTAAATATGGTATTATTTCATACTTACAAGGTCTGACAATCCTTAGAATTTTTCAGGTAAGAAAGGAACTCGATGATTTGAGAGATAAACTCCAGCCTTTGATGATGAGATACAGAAAAGAGAAAGAAAGAATTGATGAGCTCCGGCGACTCAAGCAAAAGCGGGATGAGCTTTTGTATGCCTTGCAGGAAGCTGAAAGGAGATATGATCTTGCTAGAGCAGCTGACTTGAAATATGGAGCAATTGAGGAAGTGGAAACTGGTATCGCCCGGCTTGAGTCAAGTGCAACTGAGGATGGAATGCTGACAGAAACTGTTGGACCAGAACAAATTGCAGAAGTTGTGAGTCGTTGGACTGGTATACCTGTAACAAGGCTTGGCCAGAATGAAAAGGAGAGATTGATTGGTCTCCCTGAAAGGCTGCACCAAAGGGTTGTAGGACAGAATCAAGCGGTTGCAGCTGTTGCAGAAGCTGTATTGAGATCTAGAGCTGGGTTGGGTAGGCCCCAACAGCCAACTGGTTCATTTCTGTTCTTGGGTCCGACTGGTGTTGGCAAGACTGAGCTCGCTAAGGCTCTTGCTGAGCAACTATTCGATGACGATAATCTGATGATCAGA
The DNA here is from genome assembly GCA_903798405.1 of Fraxinus platypoda. Taxonomy (NCBI): domain Eukaryota; kingdom Viridiplantae; phylum Streptophyta; class Magnoliopsida; order Lamiales; family Oleaceae; genus Fraxinus; species Fraxinus platypoda. The sequence goes on from CAIGRT010128490.1 coordinate 19,000, forward strand.
ATCGACATGTCTGAATACATGGAGCAACACTCTGTTGCTCGACTGATTGGAGCTCCTCCTGGGTAAGTTAGATGCTGTTGGACTTTTGTTTAATGTTTCGATAAATTTCAGCAACGTTTGCTTACCATAGTCCGTAAATTTTCAGCTATGTTGGCCATGAGGAGGGTGGACAACTGACGGAAGCAGTAAGGAGACGTCCTTATAGTGTTATTCTTTTTGACGAAGTCGAGAAAGCACACCCAACGGTGTTTAATACCTTGCTGCAAGTTTTAGATGACGGAAGGTTAACCGATGGACATGGCCGAACAGTGGACTTCACAAACACTGTTATCATTATGACATCAAATCTTGGAGCTGAGTATCTTTTAAGAGGACTAATGGGCAAGTGTACTATGGAAAGTGCTCGTGAGATGGTTATGCAAGAGGTACTTTGACTGTTGCATTATTAGACTGTAAACTATAACAAAACTTCCGGAATGGTTACTTAATTCGTTTTTTTATCAGGTGAGAAAGCATTTCAAGCCTGAGTTGCTAAATCGGCTTGATGAGATTGTGGTTTTTGATCCTCTTTCTCACGATCAATTGAGAAAGGTATGCCGCCTTCAACTGAAAGACGTTGCCAGTCGCTTGGCAGAGCTCGGTATTGCCTTGGGAGTGACCGAAGCAGCGTTGGACGTCATTCTAGCTGAAAGCTATGATCCTGTAAGTATGAGTATCATCAGTGGGCACTTTCAGTTACTTGTTTTTAACTTATTTCTAGTGGAAATCTAATCGTATGGCTTAATAATACTAGGTGTATGGTGCACGACCTATAAGGAGATGGTTGGAGAAAAGGGTTGTAACTGAGTTGTCAAAAATGCTTGTGAAGGAGGAGATCGATGAGAATTCAACTGTATATATAGACGCATCACTTGATGGAAAAGAGTTGACATACCGAGTAGAGAAGAATGGAGGGCTTGTTAATGCTGCAACGGGCGAAAAATCAGATATATTAATTCAAATCCCAAGTGGTCCAAGAAGCGATGCTGCCCAAGCAGTAAAGAAGTTGAAGATCGAAGAAATAGTTGATGACGATGGGATGATTGAGTAAACTGTCGAAAATCTTGTGTGGAACTGGAAAATCGAAGAAATAGTTGATGGTGATGAGATGATCGAGTACATTGCCTAAAATCTTTTCTTGTGTATCGATTTCGAGCCGAACGTGTTGTGTGTTTCTGTTCATAATAAGTCCTATATAGCAGACATAAGACTAAAAAAAAATTTCTATTCGAAAGTAACACATTATGAAACAATGCCAGTAGCATATCGTTATGAATTGTCACATAAAAAGACAAGACGTGGAGTACAATGGATTATAAAGGAAAATAAATTGAAAAAACATTGCCAAAATAACTAAACAATCTTTTCATACTCTCTCTTGTTAATTAGGATATAATGCAAATGAATATTGTTCATTTATTTGTAGTATTTATTTTCATTTGTTTTAAGTTCGTTTTATGATAGGGCATTGTTGGGTTTCTTGTCTTTTAGAAGCTAGAACTAAGCTTACTAGTTATGAGGTTAATGCTAATTAAGTGTTTGTTCGGGCATGTTTAAAGTAAAATTAAGATTGTGAGTTCACGAATGTGTGGATAAAAGTAGGTAGTAGTTTCAAGTCTACAAAATGTGCGAATAAAAAGTTGAGTAATTAGTACAAAAAAGGTCTTTTCTTTTGTACTATTTACTATGTTGCATTTGCATACAATCAAATTTGGGATTGTGGAAGCCTCTTGACGTTTGGCTTAGTGGTGATGGCGGAGGCGTGATTGTCGTGATAGGGGAGGCGACGATGGTGGTACAATGGGGACGTGGGTTTTCAAGTGGCAATGATGGCGATATGATGTCTAGTCCGAGTGATAATAATATGTGGTTGTGATATTGATGGGATGGTTGTCAGTTGTGGGTGGTGGTAACGGCAAATGACCATAACACAATGTGTAACACTCATAATACATATAATAAGTGTTCAAAACATATTATGTGCATGTTACAAGTGCTACTAAAAGGTGTAACGTTATATGTTTCAAATGCAACACAATATTGAAAAATGTTTTAGGAATAATTTATTTTTCTAGCTTATTTCTGAAAAAAAATTTCAAGATTTTAAGCATCACTTTGATCCTTGCACTTCCACTTTTGATCCAAAAGAAGCTCTTTTCTTAAGCAATCAAAAGTGGAAACTCTCCAAAGGCTGCACATTTAAGAAGTGGAATAAATCCCTGTTCTTGAATTCTTACAAATGGATGAGCTGTTTGTTCGCAATCTGCCCATTCTTTCAGTGCCTGCTCTTATGCTGTTATTAGCTCTATAAAGATCCAAAATTTATATTTTACAAGGAATTTAAAGTAGAAATTTTCTTTTTCTTTTAACTCCAATTAGTTAGATTATTTAAGTTAATATTTGCTTCTGAAGGAGTTTATCTTTGTTTCTTTCATTCATAATGTTAGAATTGGGGTGGGACCCAAATTCAACTTTGAAGATAATTTGGAGTTCTAATTAAAGATATCATTTTAAAATCCTATTCGAATTCTATTTTGTAAATCCTAGTTGAAGTTTTATTGGAAAACTCATTTGGGATTTAAGAATTTATGTTGAACTTGATGACATCAAGATATGGACAAGAAGGTTTTTGGGGAGCAAAGAGTCAAGAAAATCAAATTCAACCGAGACACAGCCCCCAGCACTGCCCGATTACCATTCGAATGGTGTCGCCGCGAGATGGCCGCTCGCCTGGAGCTCGAGCCATCTCGCGGCGGGCTTACTTGGTGTAGTTTTGTTTTTGCGTTTTAAAAGACAACCCTATTAGTTGCAAGCTGGATAAAAGTGCCTACGTAGGAGGAAAAATATTTTTTTCTGCCATTAGTTGCAATTTAATTTATTTTTTAATAATAATTAATATTTAAAGACCTCGATAATCCCTTTTTCTAGATCAATGCTTGTTTTGAAATAAGTTTGTAAAACAGAGTATGTTAAATAAGATAACGAAAAGCTTTTCCAAGCCTGGGGGAAGGAAAGTAGCATGAGCAAATAAATAATATGACAACTTTAGGAAGGGGATACAAAATCTAACCTTCAATCAAATGTAGATTCAATACCAAAAAGATAAATTAACAAGCATCGGAAGTTAAAGAGTAAAAGAACAAGATTTATATGTCGAGTACACTTGTCATACTTTTCGTCATCATGCGACGTGTATAAAATTTTGTTGGCTCATGGCTACTCTCATAATCACAACCCTCAATTTCTCCATAACCAAACTCTAATAAATCTAATCCCCGATCAGTATCATCATGTACATATCGAAAAACATCATCTGCATAACAAAGGTCTTTTGATGTAGGAATAAAACTATTAGCTCCTGCCCTAAATGCAGACTTGCTAGAACTCGAAAGTACTTCATGCAAAATATCTTCCACCGCAAATAATACTTCAAAGATTTTGTACATACATAATTTTGAATATGCATGCTAGCGAAAATTTAATTTAAAAAAAAATAAAAATTAGTTGACAATTTGGTAATAAATGATTTTTAAATATATTAATAAATGCATAAATTACATATTTAAACCAAAACAAGATATCAAATATAAACATGTGCTTTTTACAATTCAAGTGAAATTTAGCAAAAATAATATACGTAAATTTGTTCATTAAAAATTATACACCCTCAATATTTATTACAAAATGATGACAGTGCTATTTAGTTTTATATATTAATCAATATAATATTTCAAAATAATATTATACTATACCTTCTGATTTTGATATTTAATTGTACTTATAAATAAATATTTTGTTAAGTTAAATGTTAAATATATTATAAACAAAAAAGTAATTTTATATTATAAAAATTTAGAACCTATGTCGAACGACATGTCAAAATTTATGTTCTTTTAGTAACTTTGAGGAAATTAACTATAACAAATTGTAGAAAATTTTGTATATGGCTAAAAAAAAGTGTTTAGGGCGTATGTGATACTCAAAATTTAAAACGTAAAAGGTTAATATGATTTTTTAAACATGAGAACGCTGGTGCGGATTTAGTGTGGGGGCAGACAAACGTTTTCTTGTAGCTCCGCCCCGTCATATGACTTGCCACGAAGTCGGAGAATGTTTTTGATCTTGTCTCAAATGTTTATTGATTCACATTTGTATTTTCTACTATTTTATGTACAATTTTTATGAAATAATAATAACTTTATTGTTTTTCCAAATGCCGCAATTTTCTCCCCTCACTGCGCTGGTAGCAGTGCTCCAAGCTAAAGATATTGTCTCCCTCTTTCTCGCTAAAGAAAAAGTTTTCAAGAAGAAAGAGAGTATTCACAAACCGACACCAAAGGTAAAGAAATATAGAAAGGTTAAAAAAATAGAAAACAAAGTAATTAGTAGGGTAAATAAATAAAAATTATGAATTTTACGAAATGTATGCATAAATTTAAAGATTAAGCAATTATAATTTTTAACAAATATGGACAAGTGGATTGAAGCAAGAAAGTTTTGACAATGCGACATGGAGCAGGATTGGTCTCGAGAGTTTTGAGGTCCTAAACAAAAACGACTAATTATTATGATGTTCTTAAATGTAGCTTTTTAACTGAAAAGCCACCAGTATGCCCTTTAGTTGACCGAACCATAACATGCGAGATTGTGGACGGGTTGTGGCCTGTGGTATTAGAGTCTCATATTGGTCGGTGATATTTACACGATCCATTTAATAAGGTGAAGGCAATCCTCCCATAACAAGCCAGTTTTGTTAGGTTAAGTTAGACTCAATATCCTTTCTAATATGGTATCAGAGCATGCCCAGTTTTGCAATGTTGGGTGCAATCATGGTAGCAGAGCTAGGCCCAATTTATGCAATGTTGGGGGCCACCCAATATCGATTTGTTCACAGTTGTTTGGCATGATTCACGCTGTGCGTGAAGGGGCGTATTAGAGTCCTACATTGACTGGTGATATTTACACGATTCACTTAATAAGATGAGATTAATCCTCATCTAACAAGCCGGTTTTGTTATGTTGAGTTACGCCTAATATCCTTTCTAATATGTGGAACGTTTCCTTTACGAGGTCCTTCAAATTTAGAGGCACCATTGCCTAGATGGCTTTGGGTCGGGGCCGAGCCCGACATGAAGTACCAGCTTGGGCCACCACCGTCGCACCACCACCTACATCTAATCCTTTCTGCATCTACCACTTTTTCCCTCTTGGCATATATACCATATACACGCACAAACTCTCTCTCTTACCCCTCTCTCTCCTTCTGTTAAGCTGCAAAGTAGGGTTTTGAGCTAAAATTTGTTTATCTCATCCTCATCCATGGCTGGTTTAGTACTGTTTCTGCTGCTCATTTTGGCCACGGCTTCTAATTCAAGTAAGTTACCCTTTTAACTTCCATTTTTCTCCAATTTTTATCCTTCATATTCGAACCTTTTGGCAGGTGCCACTGCATCCACATGGTGCATTTGCAAGGAGGGAGTAAGTGATGCAGTTTTGCAGAAAGCCCTGGATTATGCCTGTGGGAATGGTGCTGATTGCACTGCCACTCGTCAAAATGGAGCTTGTTTCAACCCTAATACAGTTAAATCTCACTGTAGTTATGCTGTCAACAGTTATTTTCAAAGGAAAGTCCAAGCTACTGGCTCTTGTGATTTTTCTGGCACTGCTTATGTAGTCACATCTGATCCTAGTAAGTTTCCTTAGAACCCTACTTTTCTTTTCAATTTTATATATCACCTGCAAAGGAACGTTTTACATGTTCGACTAGTCTAAAAAAGTGAAATTAATTTTAAGTAATTTTTAGCCGATTGTATATTTTGGATAACATTTGTTTTTATTTGAAGAAATCAATTATTTTACTTCAAAATAAGTCACTTATTTATTTAAAAAAATTACTTACTCGTAAATATATTTACTCCAAGCTGAACTTTTTTAGCTTCGTCAAACATGCTCTAAATTACCCCATCTCTCCTTTGTTTGGTTCATTTTATAGGCACAGCTGGCTGTGTGTATCCTACTAGCACAAGGTACGATTTATTGTGGAATTACCGTTTTCGATTTCTTTGTCTATATTTTTTATTTAGGAAATTCCAATTAATCCGTAAGTGGATCTCTATTAGTCGCATCTACTACGACTCGACATTTTTGTTTCCTCGACGAGGCACATTTGAATATAAAATTTAGCGCATCATTTTTCTCACATATACTACTTTGGTTAGTGTCGAATCATTTCATTTAAAAGTTAATTGTATAATATTCAACATAACTAGTAAAATAAATAAATAAATAAATTATCGTTCATTTATATTGTTCACTCTTGCTCGACTGCTCATCGAGCTGTAATTTCTAATGTTAGTAATACTAGATTCTTTTTTACAAAAGGTAGTCTACTTGTCCCATCTCATCTTTATTGGAATGAGCATCTCTTAAAGTCTACATTTTTTTTTTTAAATAAAGGTAGTCTTCACACTTTGATTTCCATTGGGATTCCTTTTCACTTTTTGATCTCATCTATCGATTAATATGAGCCGTTGATGCTGTTTGATAGATATTATTTTTAATTATTAAATAATTTTTTGATTGATTAAAAATTAAAATAATATTAAAATAAGAAAACGTTTTTTTTACGCCTCGTCTAGCCCATAGTTTGGCTTCTACGCATCGTCACGCATTATGCTTTTTAGAATACTGATAAATTATAATCATCATTTAAACTCATAATATTTGTTATTGTGTACATAATGATGTCCCTTGACTTGTATCCATTAGTGCTTTTGTAAATGCAACACCAAATATGCAAAAGAAATAGTTTAAAAGTAAAAAATAAGATATGATAGGATTTTTTGTCAATTATTCTGTTGAATTGCCTATGAATACTTTCTCTTGTTAATTTATTCAGTTCTACAACAAGCACTCCATTGGCAACACCATCCGTGACTCCTACTATTGCTACACCCTCCACCACCCCTAGTACAAACAACAGTTCACCTCTTGTGACACCTCCGCCCGGCACCGGCACACCAAATGGCGGTTCGCCCGTGGTGACAACCCCATCGACCACCACCGCTGGTAGCACAACATTAAACGGAACTTCGCCTCTCGTGACAACTCCTTCTATAGGTGTGTTAGGTGGTACCAACAGTAGTTTAGGCCCTTCGGGATCCGACATCAACACGGACATGAGCGATGGTGGGATTTCACTACAAAACATCTCCTTTTTTACTATGATCATCGCGTCGTTTGTAGGGCTCGTGTTCTTGTGGGCATGAGAAAGAAGAATTATGGCTATTCATTTGGAGTTGTTAAATTTTTTATGTGATGTCCTTGTATGATTATGCATGGGATCTCAACCGTGTGGATTTCTTCTAATGCATTGTTTTGAAATCACTTGGTAGTTATTTTTTACATTAGTGGTATTATAGCTAATCTATTCTTTGTTGTTCGGATTTAAGAATAGGCGTGCAACAAAATTCTCGTAAATTTCATTCTTAATTAACTAAAAAAAAATTCCAGTAGATTTCATTGTTAAAGACATCATAAGACAATGGAATCCTAAATCACATTTCATTAATATTTACACATTTCGTGTGATCGCGACGATCTTGTCTAGTCTTACTCTCGCTGGAACTGGTAGGATTGGAATTGTTATCTCTGTTTTTTTTTTTTTTTTTGCCAAGACAATGGAAGGTAACGTACGTACAGTTGACAAGAGCGAGAGGAAGCTAAAAATCTGTAGTTTTTCAGTAGGTTAGCACGCCTCTAAACTACAGGGTCCCTATTCTAATCTAATTTTTTCCATCACTATTTCTTTCATTATTTCACTTTATAAATCATTTATAAATTTGCGAAATGGAGGTTTTAAATTTTTTTTCGATCCGTTGCATAGAAAATTATCTATCATTCTAACTAATGTTAGAAGTACTCAAATGTAAATTGATGATAAACAATTGTGTTTAAACCGAAGTTGAATTGAATTCTACCAGTATGTTAATATAATCATTTAAATTTGCAATTAATATTGTAACAATGAGAATAAGCTTTTGAGAGAATTCGTGGAAGACAAGCAAGATAATAATTTTTTTTTCGTACTTGTCTTTTAATTTTTATATAGTCCCTATAATAGTGCCTTTCATTTTTATACTAACAACACTCTTGCTTTTTTTTTTTTTTTTTCGCAAAGTTTTTATCCTAACTCACTAAAAAA
>CAIGRT010128502.1:0-10052 GCA_903798405.1 Fraxinus platypoda
AAAGAAAATTGTTCTTTAAAAGAAATAGGTTGAAAATTTGACAAAAATTGTTTTTAAATTCACTCAAGGGAAGAAGAATTTTGATTTAATGATCGATGATCAAAAATGTGTTTTTGATAAAGGAGGCATTGGATATAAACCATTTTTGAAACAAAAATCTCTCAAAAATTTATTTATCAAAACCTCAAATACAATTCCCTCAAAAACTTCTTGTAGCTTTTGCAACAAGGATGGACATAAACAATTGTCTTACAAAAAAGAAGCTACACTTTGAAAACAAGTGGACTCAAGAATCCACTAAAACTAACTACCAAGGACCTAAGTTTGTGTGGGTACCAAAAATCAAAAGTTGAATTATTAATGTGGGTACCAAAAACCAAATTGTTCTTGGATAGCGGGTGTTCAAAGCACATTACCGAAGATAGAACTTTACTATCAAATTTAAATTTCAAAAAGAAGGATGGAGGTCTTGTCACATTTGGAGACAATGCAAAAGGAAAAATCATTGGAATTAGAAACATTGGTAATCATCTCTCCCCTTCCGTTGAAAATGTACTATTGGTGGATAACCTTAAACATAGCATTAGTCAATTATGTGATAAACTCTCTCATATTAAATTCGATTCTTTTAAATGTCTCATTAAGGATGCTACATCTAAAGAGGTATTGTTTATAGAAAGCCGAAGTAAAGATGTTTATATCATAAATATAGACTTTGAAAATGATGAAAAATGTTTAGTGAGTTTGAAAGAGGATACTTGGCTATGGCATAGGAGATTATGTCATGTTGGCATGGATCTTCTTTCAAAAATCTCCAAAAATGGTTGTGTCAAAGGTTTCCCTAATTTGAAGTTTGAAAAAGACAAAATTTGTGATGCATGTCAATTTGGTAAACAAGTAAAAAGTTCATTTAAACCCAAATTGCACTCATCAACTACAAAACTGCTTCAATTACTTCACATTGATCTTTTTGGACCATCAAGAACGGCTAATTTAGGTGGAAAACATTATACCTTCGTTATCGTTGATGATTTCTCTAGATTTACTTGGGTTCTTTTCTTAAATCTTAAAGATGAAGCTCTAAAAACCTTTAAACATTTTGCAAAAGGTTCAAAATGAAAAAAAGGATACTCCATTACAACCATTAGAAGTGATCATGGTAGAGAATTTGATAATCTTGCATTTGATGAGTTTTGTAATGAAAATGGATATGAACATAATTTCTTAGCTCCTAAAACTCTTCAACAAAATGGTGTAGTAGAAATGAAGAATCACACATTGCAAAAAATGGCTAGGACCATTTTAAATGAAAATAGCATGCCAAAATATTTTTGGGCCGAAGCCGTTAACACCGATTGCTATATTGTTAATAGAGTTTTAATTAGTCGAAAGAAAACCAAAACTCCATATGAACTTTGAAAAAATAGAATTCTGAATATCGGTTATTTCAAAGTTTTTAGGCGCAAATGCTTTATCTTGAATACAAAAGAAAATTTGATTCAAAATCCGACATTGGATTTTTTCTAGGATATTCATCGACTAGTAAAACTTATAGAGCTTTCAACAAAAGAACTCTAGTCGTTGAAGAATCCATGCATTCTCCTGATGAAACTAACTCTCTTGATCGTGAGAAAGCTATTGATTTTGATGTAGGGTTAGAAACTCCATTCAAACAAATGACTATTCAAGATCAACACAAGGAAGATCCACAAGATAAAAATCAAGAAGGAGAAAATGTTCAACAAAGTGAAGAAGAGCCAACCGAAATCCAAAATGACTTACCTCTACCAAAAGAATGGAGGTTTGTTTCTTCTCATCCTAAAGAACTAATCATTGGTGACTCATCAAAAGGTATCACTACTAGAGCCTCTACTAAAAATCGTTTAAGTAGTTGTGCATTCATTTCACAAATTGAACCAAAAAACTTCAAAGAGGCCGAGTTTGATGAATTTTGGATTCTACCTATGCAAGAAGAACTAAATCAATGTGAACGAAATCATGTTTGGGATTTAGTTGCTAGACCAAATTATCAAACTGTCATCGGTACCAAATGGGTTTTTAGAAATAAACGTGATGAAAACAGGATAATTGTGCGTAATAAGGCTAGATTAGTGGCCCAAGGTTACAATCAAGAAGAAAGCATTGATTTTGAAGAAACATTTGTACTGGTAGCTAGATTAGAATCCGTTCGCATGTTTCTTGCATTTGCTTGTCATAAAAAATTCACTCTTTATCAAATGAATGTCCAAAGTGCTTTTCTTAACAGTTTTATTCAAGAAAAAGTGTTTGTTGAACAACCACCCGATTTTAAAAATCACAAACATCCGGACTATATTTTCAAACTTCGAAAATCTCTCTACAGTCTAAAATAGGCTCTTAGGGCTTGGTATGAACATTTGAGCAAATTTTTAATTTCTAATGGTTTTTCAATTGGAAAAGCAAATACCATTCTTTTTGTTAAAATTCAAAAGAACGATATGATCATTGTTCAAATTTATGTTGATTATTTGGTGCTACTAATATTCATCTTTGTGAAGAGTTCTCTAAGTGCATGAACATAGAATTTGAAATGAGTATGATGTGAGAACTTAAATTCTTCATCGGTCTCCAAATTAAGCAAACTTGTGATGGAATTTTCATCAATCAAAGTAAGTACATATTGGATATGCTCAAGAGATTCAACATGGATGACTTGAAGCCAATTAACACCCCTATGAGCTCATCCATAAAATTGGACAAGGACGATCAAAGTACGTCCGTTGATATAATAAAATATCAAGGTATGATTGGATACCTTCTTTACTTAACTATAAGTAGACCCTAAATTATATTTAGTGTATGTCTATATGCTAGATTTCAATCAAGTCCTAAAGAATCACATCTTAAGGCCATAAAACAAATCTTTAGATATCTTAGTGGCACTAGAACTTTAGGACTTTGGTATATCAAGGGCACTCACATTGATCTACTTAACTATTCGGATGCCGATTGGGTTGGATGCACAATCGATCGTAAAAACACTAGCGCAACATGTCATTTTCTAGGTTTTGCACTTGTATCATGGTTTAGCAAGAAACAAAATTCTGTTGCATTATCTACAGCCGAAGCCGAATATATCTCAGCCGCTAGTTGTTGTGCACAAGTTCTATGGATGAAACAAACTCTTAGGGTCCGTTTGATAGACAAATGTGGAAAGGAATTCCAATTTCATGTTAGTTGGAAAATAAAACCCCACCGAACTCATAGGAATTCATTTTTCATGAAAACAAAGAAAATACAGTTTAAAGTGGTTGTACCTTGGAATTCGGTTTCCATTTCCACGTTGCAATCAAACGGCCAAAATAGAATTCGTTTTCCTCAAATTTGACATTTTTCATGGAATTCGTTGCAATCAAACAGGGCCTTAGTGATTATCACATATCCTTTGATCATACACCTATTATGTGTGATAACACTAAACTTATCTAAAAATCCCATCTTGCACTCTCGAACGAAACACATCGAAATTGGACATCACTTCTTAAGAGATCACACTCAAAAGAAAGATATCGTGTTAGAATTTATAGATACCAAAAATAATTGGCCGATTTATATAACCTCTAGCTCTTGATCGTTTCTCACATATTAGAAGGAGTTTAGGCATTATTGATGAATTTAGCTCTGTCAATCGAACGGCTGGTAAATGAACCAGACGTCCGGTACTACGCCCTCGTGGTGATAATTCAAGTAACTTGTCACCCAAAGTAATCCGGTGAGCAGTGATTGGATTCAGTTGACATTCAGTTATTTAGTTTACATTAGTTGGACTTTGTGGACGAGGTGGGGAATTTTTTTATTACAGAATTTTTGGTAGAAAGTTTTGTTGGAGAATTTTTGTTGAAGAGTAAAGTTCTATTCCTTACAGTGGAATTTGTGTCGAGATGGAAATTTGTTAGAATTAGGGTGTAACATGAATTCTAATGAGAATTTAATTGGGAGTTCTATTGGGAGTTGGTAGTATGACTTGAAGGAGTCCAAGACGAACAAGGGTGATTTTGACAGTTTTTTCTCTCCTATTCCAACTCAAATAGGATTCAGCCTTATATTAGACTCTTCATTGTATTAATTCTCTTAGTGTGTTAGGAATTATAAATATGTGGTGTACAACACATATTGAGGTTGACCAATCGTCCAACTTATTAGTTTGATTTAGAGAGATCCTTTGTAATCCTCTATTATCGAATTAATGAATTTTCCTTCTCTGCCCATGATCCTTTGGTTTAGTTCTCATTTATCAAAATTTATTTTTCTTTCAACCACTTATTTTATTAAATTTACAAGTTTTATAAAACTTTTAACAACATATTTCATTGTCTTTTATCAAAATTTAATAAAAAAAACTAATTTTTAATTAAACCGAATATGGATTTAGTATTAAATTTTCCTTATTATTTTTTTATTTTATGTTTCCCTTGAGAACTTTGTGCGGCATTACATAAATATCAATAACTCAACATAGGAGACTCCAAATTATGAACTATTTGTTTCATTAGAAAGTGAACTGATATAACTTTCTAATGATATAAGATTTATAATGGGAGCAGCTGTTTATATATGCCCTAAAATGTTCACTCCTTGGATAAGCACACAGATCATCTATAGATAGAAAAGATGAATAATTTTATGTAATTGTACGACTTTTTTTAAGATAGACATAAAGTTATAGATTCCCTACTTACCAAACCAAAGGTCGTTGCAAAATTATGGTAAAACTTTATAATTAGCTGAATCTACCAGCCATAGTTATCCCAACTTCTCACGCTTTAACTAAATATCTATTTTGCAGAAAAAGTGAGGAGCTTAGTGATATAATTAGGGTGTGATCCAAATTTTATTTGGAATATATTTGAGACTTCTAATTAAAGTCGACTTAAAAAGAATTCTATTTTAAATGTTATTTGGAATCATATTCGAAGTCTATTTGGCAAATTCTAGTTGAGGTTCTATTTGAAAGCCTAATTGGGAGTTGGAATTTGTGTTGGAGTTGAAGAGGTTAAGATATAGACCAGGGAGAAATTTCTGACGCTTTTCCACTAGCTGGCCACTAGCCTATCGCTTGAGCGATGCCGTCAAAATTTGGTGCAGAGAATGGTGCTTGTCGGAGTTCGAGCGGCGCTTGTTCGGCCCATGCCCGTTTTCGCATTTTGACGCATTTTCATTTCTATCTATAACTCTACTTTTAGGGCTTGAAACATCTCATATATATATTTAGCTCTTCATTGTATTTTAGATTAAGTTAGACAAATTATAAGCATAAAATCATTGTATTCTTTTTCCGTAAAGGAGCTCATGTCTAGTTAGTCTTACAGTGTTATATAGAATCTTTGATCAATCAGCATATTTTAAGAACTAAGGCGGATTTGGAGTTGAATTATGTACTGTTGGAGTCTAATTTGGGATCTTCTTTAAATAATATATCTCAGTTAAGTTCGAAAGTTATGGATAATTTCGCTTTACTACCATTCTCAACGGTGCCATTGTATTCAATTGCTAATAAAAAAACCCATTTTTATTTTAAGCCTCCACATAGGTACAATGCTGCTGATTTAGTTGATTACGGTTTGAATGTGGTTAACGATGTTAATTCTAGCTAAGATCCTTCTTTTGATGCATTCAGTTGTGGTGATTCTGTTTCAGGGCTTGTTTCTGCCATGTTTGGTGATTTCCAAGCCCAGTGCTTGAGATTTTGTTAATACTCAGTTATTGAGTTTTGCCATGTTAGGTGGTAGAGTTTTGGAAAATATTTTCAAATGAAAATTTTGATGGAGAATTTCGTTTGTATTTTTTGTTGAAGAGTTGAAATTTATTCCTTGTAGTGGAATTTGTCTTTAGATGGAGAATATTTGAAGTTTACTCATTGCAGTGGAATTCGTGTAAAGGTAGAGTTTGTTTGAATTAGGGTGTGACCTGAATCCTATATGAAAGTTAATTAAGAATTCTAATTAAAGTCGATTTAAGAAGAATTTTATTTTGAATGTTATTTGGAATCATATTCGAAGTCTATTTAGCAATCTAGCTGAAATTCTATTTGGAAGCCCAATTGGGAGTTAGAATGTGTTGGATTTGAAGAAGTCAAGATATGGACTAAGGAGAAATTTTCGACCTCTTTTCGCTAGCTAACAGTTAACCTATCGCTCGAGAGACGCCGTCGAAATTTTGTGCAGATAGATGTGGCCCGCCTAGCACTCGAGCGGCAGCTCGTCGGCCCAAGCCCGTTTTCGCATTTTGACGCGTTTTGGGCATTCATTTCCATCTATAACTTTACTTTTAAGGCTTGAAACATCCTCTATATATTTAGCTTTTCATTATATTTTAGATTAAGTTAAACAAATTATAAATAAAAAATCATTCTATTCTTTCTCCTTATTTCAGTGAAATCTCTTTTATTCTGCAAATTATTTTGTTATTGTGTTCTTGTACTCAATTACTTCATATTGTGCAATATTCTCTTTTCTTTCCTATTATTACAACAAATTGGTATCAGAGTAATTCATTATCCTTTTCATTGTTTATAACAATTGGTATCAGAGTTATGTTTTATTCATAAGAGATTTTGATATTGGGATGGCAACCATAAAGTATGATATTGCGTTTTGGAGCAGTGCAAGATTTTCATTGTCATAGATTAGGATGGGAGCAGTGCTTGCTTATATGGGAATGATTTTCTTGTATTTTTTGCCCATTTCATATTTGTTTTTTAGTGACCCGATTTTATATAGTCGTGATACTCTCTCTACTGAAGAAGCCTACGATGTTCATTTTCAAAGGAGAAGATGAAGCATATTGGTGAGGTTCATGGAAATGGCCTTTTTCTTGGTGGGGGTTGTGCAGAGGGCGAATTATGGTCTAACTTCAAAATTTATTGTAAGAATTCAGGACACTTAATTAAGGATTGCAATAAGTTGCAGAATAGAGAAAATTTGGCTACAACTTTTTAGAAGGGAAAGCAATTAGATACTTCGAGTGAAGCCATTGTTGCAGAAAATTATCACAGTGATGGAGAACTTTCACTTATTTCTGACTACGACATCAAACGCGACGAGGAATTAATTATTGATACAGTATGCACTTTTCATAGGTGTCTCAATCGGAATTCGTTTTCTACATATGAAATAGTTTTGAAATTTGTTGTAGGAATGAAAAACAATACACTTTATAGAATAGTTGGAATTGACTTGATTAAAATAAAGATATTTGATGGAACAGTTAGAACACTTGATGCAATGGTCCGTTCTAGATTTGAAGAGAAATTTTATCTTCTTGGGCACTTTTGATTCAAAAGGGTACAAGTACACTGATGAAGTTGTAGTCCTTATTGTTCGTAAAGGAACACATGTTTTGTTATATGTCTTACAGTGTTATACATAATCTTCGATCAATCAACACATTTTAAGAACTCAGTTGGATTTAGAGTTGGATTTTGTACCGTTTGAAATCTAATTTGGGGTCTTCTTTGATGAATACATCTCAGTTGAGTTCAGAAGTTTGGGTAATTCCGCTTTGCCACCATTATTGGTAGTGCCATTGTATTCAATTATTAGTAACAGACCCATTTTTTTATTTTAAGCTTCCACACAGGTACATGCTGCTGATTTAGTTGATTATGGTTTGAATGTGGTTAAGGATGTTGATTCTAGCTAAGAACCTTCTTTTGATCCATTCAGTTGTAATGATTCAATTTTAGGGCCTGTTTCTACCCTATTTGGTGATGTCCAAGCCCAGTGCTCAGAATTTTGTTAATACTCAGTTTTTTAGTTTTGTCTTAGTCGGGTGGCAAAGTTTTGGAGAATATTTCCAGTTGAAAATTTTCACAGAGAATTTCGTTTGAATTTTTTGTTGAAGAGTTGAAATTTATTTGTTGCACTGAAATTTATCTCCAGATGGAGAATCTTTGAAGATTACTCATTGTAGTGGAATTCGTGTCAATGTAGAGTTTGTTAGAATTAAGGTGTGATCTGAATTCTATTTGGAAGATAATTGGAATTCTAATTAAGGTCGACTTAAGAAGAATTTTATTCTGAATGTTATTTGGAATCCTCTATTTAACAAATTCTAGTTGAAGTTCTGTTTGGAAGTCCAATTGGGAATTGAAATTTATGTTGGACTTGAAAAGGTCAAGATATGGATTAGGGAGAAATTTTCGACGCTTTTCCACTAGCTAGCTGGTAGCTCATCGCTCAAGCGATGCCATCGAAATTTTATGCCAAAAGCTAGTGGTGCCAACCTAGCACTCGAGCTGCAGATCGTCTAACCTAGGCCTGGCCCGTTTTCGTATGTTGACGCATTTTGTGCATTCCTTTCCATCTACTATACTTTTAGGGTTTGAAACATCTAGGGGTGGCAACCGTTTTGGCTCGGCCGCTCGGCTCATAAAAAACGAGCCACGAGCCACTCGGGCTCATCAAAAAGACGAGCACGAGCCGAGCCTGCTCGGCTCGTTATGGAGACGAGTAGCTTGCTGAGCAGCTCGTCGAGCGGCCCACTGCAAAAATAAAAATAAAAAAAGGACCAAAACGGTCACTGAATTTTTTCAGTGACTATTTCGGTCATTAAATTTTTTTTTTTCAATTTCATTTTTCCCCTATAAATACCCATCCATTCATCCTTTTTTTTCACCAAACTTACTATCAATCTCTTATTCTCTACATTTCAATATCATTCTATACTATTCTACATTTTATTTTTAATCGATTTTCTACACTACTACATAATCTACATTCACTTCTCAATTCTACTTCAACATTCAATTTCAATTATTCAATATCAATTATCTCATTACAAATTTCCAATCACAAATGGATCCATGCTCATTTGTTGAAAACTTGTTCGGTGTCGGAGGCGAATCACATGTCACGCCCCACAGTCAATTTGGGAATGAATTCGCCGATCTAAATTAATTACCCATTCCAGAAAATATTCAGGATTTCGATGCTCATGAAAGTAGTCATCCAATTGATTTGGATGACGCAGATGTTAATGCTAGTCATCCAATTGATTTGGAACAGGATGATGAACATGTATTAGATATTCCCGATGCAAGAGAGAAGAGAAAGGGGAAAAGGCAGGCAAAATGTTAGGACCATTTTAAATTGGTTCTAACTGGTCATGTGGTCGATGGAGTTCCAGAAACCAAAGTAGTATGTAAATACTGTCCACAACAATTGGCATGACAAAAAGGCATTAAAACCACCCACCTCAACCGTCACTACAAAACATGTGCGGCCAAACATGAGATTTTTCCTGCTAGTCAAATGCAACTACAATTTGCTAGTCCAGGCATCGGTGCTACTATTACGCCACTTTCTACGTGGATATATTCGGAGGAGAAAACTCGAACGGGAATGGTGAAGTTCGTTGCCGCAACTGAGTTGCCACTAGCAATAGCGGACAACCAACATTTCGTTTCCTACGCGAAACAATATCTTCAACCGAGGTACATTGGGGTAAGTCGAAATACTCTTCATTCTGATACAATAGAATATTTTGTTAATTCAAAGAAACTATTGATTGCTAATTTAGAAAAATATTGGAGTGTGATATCTTTAACTTCGGGCTTTTAAAATTATTGAGTTCCCGCACAACGCTAACAATATAGTTCATGATATTATGAACATTATTAAAGAATATCGTTGCGAGAGTAAAATTTGTTTTTTTACGTTCGACAACGCTAGTGTAAATAAGGTTGTCATCGATAAATTGCATAGAGTACTCAACCCGATTTCGGTGGTTATTTGTTTCATATTCGATGTGTATGTCATAATTTTAATTTAATAGTACTANTTTCATATTCGATGTGTATGTCATAATTTTAATTTAATAGTACTAGACGATTTAAAACATGTTAAGGATGAAATTCAACGAATTAGAAATGCACTAGTATATATCACGATTGCACTTAGTAGAAAACAAGCATTTGAGGAATTTTGTGCCCAAGTTGGGGTGACGCATACAAAAATATTTATTAGTGACGTAGGGTATAGATGGAACTCCAATTACTTATTATTAAAATCATG
>CAIGRT010128503.1:0-29559 GCA_903798405.1 Fraxinus platypoda
AAAAAAGAAAAAAAAAAGTGAATAAATTTAATATCCAAAACTGAAATGCATAGCAAACATGACCTTAGCTTTTAAAGCCAAACATGTCAACTCAACTTAATGAAGTTGAAAGAATCGCGATTGAGTTGATCAACAACTATTCAAGTAATGTCAATTCAACCCTTACCGACAAGAGAATGGAGATCAAGTTGAACCTCTTGAGTTTGATCGAGTCAAGTTTAGGTTGTTGTCATCTCTATCAACAACGAAAGAAAAAAAAAAAAATCGAATTTCAATAACCTCCCGATATATGAAAGACCTTTTTAAGAAAATTCGCGGATAATAAAAGAGATGCTTTAGAAGAATATAAATATTGGGAGTGGAATCCATTGAGCAGAAGAATAGTATTGCTTTAAGGTATAAAGTGACCATTCTACTGTATAAAGATTTAAAAGGAATAATAATAATGAAATAAAAGTACAGAAGATCCCATTTTCTTTTATCAGAATGCTTTATTTTTAGATTTTGTTTGCCTAATATCTTCAAGAAAATATGCTCTATCAATGATGACGTAATTAATCTTATTATCTCTGTGTATACCATTGAGTATATTCATTTTTTCTTTGTTTTTTTGGCTGTATATTCATTATATTCCTTTTGCTTGATTTAATTTTTTTTTATATATAGAATTTGAATGTTTCTTGAATATTACTCACCAACAAGAAACATTTATCATCAATTTTAGGGCTGGATATGGTCTGATTTGAACCGAACCAAAATTTTCGAGTATTTAATAAGTGGAATTATCGGGTCGAAATTTAATTATGGAACCATTCGAGTTCGGTTCCATTCGGTTCTGTTCGGTTCCCGAGTTTCGTACAATAATTAATTTTTTTTTTTATATTTACAATAACATTACATTAGTTCGACTATGACATGTTCAACATTAACTTTTACAAAATAATATAGTTAATCTGGTGATATCTTTTGCGCATCTCTTTGTTGAGTTCTTCATAAATTTGATTGTTAAAATCACAAGAAGAAGAAGATAGTCAGTTCACAATAATAGAACGGTAGAAACAACACTACGGTAGAATAAGAGATTTGGATAAAATTTGGGTTGATTAAGTTGGACTGGCTGAAAATTAGAAATAATAAAATCATATTTTACGTTTGAGCTAAATTAATTAGTTAACAAATTCATTTAGAAATTTTTTAAAAATTAAAAAATTAGAGAGATTCGATTTTTATTCGATTCTTCAGTTCTTGGTCTAGAATCGAGAATCGAACCAAACCCGTCGTTCTCGATTCAAATATCCATTCGGATATTTAACTTAAGAAGACCCACTTGGTTCGGTTTAGTTCGGTTGGGGTTCGATTAGGTCCAATTCGATTCGAGAGTTTTGTCCAACCTTAATCAATTTATATCAAACGAAAAGAATATTCAATGTAAACATTTATCATCAATTTATATCGAATGAAAAGAATATTCAATTTGGTCTATAAATTAGTTTACTTAATGTATAATACATACTCTAGAGAAGATATAGATATAACTAAATAAATATATTCTCAAGTTAAATTTTGAACTTTAAGATAGCGATGATTTATTAAGGTATCAAAGTATTGGAACTCAAGTATGACTGCCACTATTTAATCACTCTATCTAAATAATTTATTTAAATTTAGTTTTAATACTCACCCATCATGTGTAGACTGGATTTACACCGATATATTTCATAAATGGTACCGTGAGACTTAAATAGGAGTCTTTCGTTCGTTCTATATCATGTTGAACAACTTTATCTAAACACTCGATTATTTTAACTTCATAAAAATGTTCCAAAAAGTAAATATAACCCACCCAAAAAAAAAAAAAAAACCAAGCAAGTTCTACATTTCAAACCCAACTTTAAATTTAGTAAGATCAATGAAAGATTCTTGTCGCTATCTTTTATAACTTAAACTTTTAAATAACGATTTAACACGATCCACTCAAGTTCGTTTTAGAATTAAATTCCTATGGTTTGCAGAATATTCTTATCTGTGTCGAGTAGTTGAATAGACATCTTATTTATCCCATTATAATGAATACCACATAAAACTAACTGATAAAAAATGTACATCTAACAGTTGATAGAATCTGATACCACTGATATATATGTTTCAGATTGAATCGATCAAAAAATGATCACAACTTTTTTCAGGGATGGAATCTGATCAGATATATGCCCCTTTTGTTTAAAGAAACTTTTTGATGCATGCAAAAACATTACAGAAGATGAACCCTCAAAAAAAGTTGCATGGAATCTGTAATTTAGTTGCTGATATATTCATTCTCAAGAAAGTGATTTTCAAATAAACTATCAGAAGATGCAATTGCATAGGTATAAGGTGTTATTACACTACTGACGTTTCATGTTTAGTGGCTAAATATTCACTCTCGAGATGAACCCTAAAAAAGTTGCATTAAAGATGTTATTAAGAGCTTGTTTGGTAGAGATTAAAATCGAATTAAAATTAAAAAATTAACTGTTATTGTTGATTTTTATTAGACGAGTGAGACCCAATAACGGCTATCTTTGCAATTTTAATTGGATTAAAATCCCTCCCGAACAAGCTCTAAATGCACAATGGATAGAGCCGGTTCAAACATTAGGCAAGTTAGTAAGGGGTCGTTTGACACGGTTTTCGCTTTTGCTTCCAATAAAAAATCTTTTGAAGAAAGTTACCATAATTTTTAAAAGCAGCTCCTATTCCAGAAGTGTTTTTAGAGAAAGTCATATTGGACTAACTTCCTCTAAAAACTCTTCTAACTTGAAGAAGCACTTTCACAAAATTAGTCAAACCCTAAATTTATCATAACAATACTTCTATATCATGTTGGGTGATAGTTAAATTCCCACAACGATTTCTTATCCAATTTTCAACAACGATTTTTAGCCATATTCTGTTTTCTAAGTTTGATTTATTTGACATGGAAAGTATTTAATATCTAAACTAAAAAAAAATGAATTCATTTAAAGTGTGTTTGAGCCATATTATTTTGGAAGAATATATTTTTTCGGTACAAATGGATTTCCCCATTTTGGAATAGTAAATTGATGGAGAATGTGTGATTAAAAATGAGTAGAAAAATGAAAATAAAAATTTTAATGTGACTCAAACAGGGACTTAATTACTATTCAAAATTCTAACCTATGAATTTTTGTGTCTCATATTACAAATTTAACTGACAAAAAATATGTTCTATTTTTATTATCTAAATAATAGATTTTTAAATTATTTTCATAATTCTATAATTTGTTTATACACAAGTAAAATATTCCAAACAATATTTTGAATTCGACTTTTTTCCATATTGTTATTTTAAAATTGAGTACTTCAATTTAATTGTTATTATTTTAGATTATACTCCATTAATGCTATTTTAAGAAAGAAAAAAAATCAGGAACTTTTCAATATATAACATTCTACAATATATTAATTGAAATATTACTAACATGAACACAAGCAATTCCAGTACAGAAAAACCAAAACAAGCAAGTTATTCACTGTCAAATAAATAATTTA
Organism: Fraxinus platypoda; assembly: GCA_903798405.1. Taxonomy (NCBI): domain Eukaryota; kingdom Viridiplantae; phylum Streptophyta; class Magnoliopsida; order Lamiales; family Oleaceae; genus Fraxinus; species Fraxinus platypoda. Next base: position 3,553 of record CAIGRT010128503.1, read on the forward strand.
TTTACTCAGTTCAAAGTAGGGAAAGGAAGTAAGAAATTTACTTGTTTTAATGTCTAGTCTATTCAATCCTGTGTATCAAAAGGCATTAAACAAGAGTAACATTGTCCTCAAAAAACATGTCTGTTATTACAATCATCAAGATCCGGCTCCAAAAACTACCATATAATTCAATGTTACAGACGATTTGTCCTATCGAAAAAAGCCTTCAATTTGCAAAGAGAAATAGGTAGCCTAAACAAAAGTGTTAAAAACTCATCCAGCTGAAGCTTGTGATTTTTTAGACGTGAGGGATGTCGAATGATAATTTAGTTACCGCTAACTAGCCTCTATTCTACTAGAAGACACGAAAACAAGTCTTCAGTACGTCTTTTTCCTCACAACCAACTTTCTAACGTCTTTCTTTGCAGTCAAGGATGACCCTGAAATGGACCCCATCGCAGCTTGGTATAAATCCTTCAATCTACAAATGTGAAGTTCATTTGAATTTAGTCAGTGCTAAAAATGTAAAAAGAAATAACAACATTCGTGATTAAAAAGCAGACGGAGACCATCCCAGCTACCTTGGCATACAAATAAAGAGCGTGATCACTGAAACTCCAACAACGAGAGGATATACAGGAGCCGGTGTCAATTCCTGAAGGCCAGGAAAGAGTATAAACATAATATTGCTGTTATACATATATCAAATTGGATGTTCCTCCACAGAAACTACGGAGTTAAACATTGCCAAATAGACAACCAAAAAATTTCTGTGATGAAGGTGTAAAGAAGTTCTTGGAAAAATCAAGTGTATAAACCAAAAATACAGACTTCTGCTGGTAGAGATAATAAGTCACTTGCATCAAGGTTGCAAGTGCTTCTTTGAAAGAAACTACCATTGCTGAACAGCTAAAGATTACCTGTTTGTGGATGTCCTCTTCGATTCTATAGCTTAAGGGACCAACATGAACTTGAGGGTGCCTCTCTAAGTCGATCTCAATAACTTCAGATTCAAATTTATGAGCACTGGACGGCATAGCAGATTTGAGCTGCAGAAGGTGCTTGCTCTTCGACAAGCCCTTCACCTGAAAGAAATTTGACAATGGCAAGGGAAAGATGGACTCAATCTTTGACGGATCACTAGTTGACCTGATTTCCACCCGGATATGCGAATTCAGCTCCTTGATCTTTTTCCCCTCAACATGGCCACTTAAAATAGTGGTTTCTGGCTGTTCAAAGACTACAAAATCTAATCCTTTTATGTCCTCGTGATCAACCTGCAAAATAGAGATCCAACAAATATGGTCGGACAAATGCATAGGTTCAAAACAAGGAAGAAAAGGTCAGATCAAGAACAATAAACACAAACTTAAAAAGAGCAGTCTGAAAACACATCACATGGACATCGCAACTTGATAATAATCTATTGCTTTATATCTCCCTGTAGATCTAGTCATGAACTAGGGATGAAAATGATTGATGTAGCTGAATCCGAATTTAAAGAGAACAAGGCTTAGTTTCCTCTTCATATGTGGTTATACACATGTTTAATGCTCTCGGTTGATTATTGCTTATCCAGACCCATGCTTGTACCAGATATGACAATCTAATTTGATTTTCTTTACCTTCCCTATTCTAACTTGTTACGCTGAAATCGCGTCAACAGGAGCCTCTTTAGGTCTCTGCCAAAACATGTCCTAGTCACCTAGCTGTCACTGTGATTCAGTGGGGTATGTAACAATACTATAACACTGTTTTAGATTTTTACACAAATTTGATAAACGTTTTTAGACCTAATAATTCTTTCAAGGAGACTAATTTAACACACCCATGACCAACCTACCTCAAAGAAAGCAAAAAAATAAAATAAAACCATATCCACTTTCACTAAATCATAAAGAAATGTATGATCGAAGGAACTACCATACATTGGTCCCTTCAAACCAAAATTTTGTTTCTTACAACTAAACAAAGCAATATGAAATGTTCTAAACCCGACAATCAACATTGTTATTATCCTTTAATCTCCATTACTAAATTCCATGGTGGTTTCAATTTGTAGAATGAGCACCATATTCATTAAAATCATGTAGAAGTCGAATGGGCCGTGGATTATCAAGAAATCATCACACAAGGAATCTTCACCACTGACTTGGGTATGAAAAAAATAAAGAAAAGAAATGAATTTACATTTATTGGTCGAGATATCATAGTATTATTCCAAAAAAAAAAAAATTGTTTAAAATCAACATTCATACGAAATACTGCATAAGTAATTGAGCAAACATTTGGAAATTGTAGTGTGAGCTGAAAGATCATTGATATATGGACAAAAAACCATTGATACTGCTGTTTTTACATATTGGAAACATCAAAAAATGAACTGACCTTAACAGTAACAGATTCCGGAGATGCACGTTCAATGTGTGTTCTATCAAGTTCACCCTTCCTTGCTACTTTTATTACGTAGGTAGTATCAGGTTGGAGTCCCCTTAGGCGATAACTGCCTGATGAATCTGTTACAGACTCCTCATAAAATCCTTTTGAGTCCGCCCTAGCTTCCACTGAGATACCTTCTACAGACTGACCAGACAAGAGAGTTGCTCTGCCAATGGCACTGCAGAGAGAGTGAAGCAATTCATGGTCAGGTCAATATATACTAGGTATAAAAGGACGCTGCAAATGAATTATGACAAGAGAGGGCTTATCCACCCAAAACAGCAAAGTTCTGTGTATATGAGAGAGAGAGAGAGAGTTTAATCATATGAGGTGGAAGAAAGGTGGTTTTAGATGAAGCAGAACATACATAATATAAAAATTTATGCCAAGAAGCCGCACTACTAAAAAGACAGTGATTCGCGCATGAAAAGTTGGGGTATGAAGAAAACATAACTTAGAACAATTAACCATCACATTTTCAGTAAGTAAATCTGAAGAATCCACATAACTAGTCACAGAGAGAGTAGGAATAATAACTAGAAAACTTGAAGCATCTGTTCTCGTATAAAATGACGTGACATTTGCGTAAATTTCAAAGTTGTAAGAGCTGAACATAAAACATGAGGGGAGTAAATGATGACTTCTTGACAAGAAAAGGATATCATTTACAGTTCACAAAGAGAAGCAGAGTATGAATAAGGAAGAACTTAAATCGAAATAAAGAAACTCGAGCACATTGACAACCAACCCATAACCTTCATCACAGCTATTGTAACAGATCACTACTTAAAGACCCAACACATGGTTACCTATAAGCAACACGAGTGGCATGAAAGACAATTTCCCTGGATTCTCCAGAGCCAAGTTCAATTGCCTGAGTGGGAGGAGAGAAAGCATATTCCTGGAAGCAAGAAAAGAGTAACAATCATTTATTATAATAACATCTACTGCAATGTGATATCACATGTACACTCAATACTATCTCAATAAACTTAAATCCTTAAACACCCGATGCATGAAATAAATAACTCAAAGGCTCCCACTCCATCAGTTGATTTCAATAACGAATGAGTGAAGCATGTCAATGAGGGAAAACATAAGAAATCAGGTTTTATTAAACGGAAGACAAAGTCAAGTAATAATGATTGGTTTGAGACTCTTTCCTTTTGACCTTCCAGAGGACAACTTTGACCAGGACAGTGCATCCTAAATGCAGAATTGTCACAGATCAAGATAAAATATGTGGTGCGCTGAAGTACCAATAAGGGTGAGAGAGAAAAAGATGACAGTAATGCAAGCATGGCATTAAGAGCATTTGGGACGAAGTACCTTCAATAAAGGTCGAAGATAGAAACTCCCTGGAAACAAGTTATCAAACGTAAACATTCCGCCAACACCAGTTACTGAATTGTTCCTATATCCATCTTCACCACTCAATGATAAAAGAACAGAAGGGAAAGGCTCGTCCATGTTTTCTCTAGAATATATCTGCACAGAAATTTGACTGAACTTCTGACAAGAAAAGGAATGTGGTCCAACTGGCTTTACGTGATAACCAGGCTGCAAGAAAGAAGAAAAGTTAAGACAGTTTATATGTTGACAGCAGTGAACTTTATATAAACTTCTGTAAGTTTCCCCTAGCATGGTGAACTCACAGGCTTCCAAGAGGTTTCTAATAATGAGTATCCTATGCATTGCTTCCGATGGTGAAAAAAATAGACATTGACCAGATTTATTTTGAATTAAACCCCTGTTTGGGCCACATTTTTTTTTTCATTCTCATTCTTCTACTCATTTTCAACCACACATTCTTCAATAAAATAATATTTTCCATCACATCAATAACTTTTCCTTCTTTTTCAACCACATATTCCCCATCACATCAACCAAAAAAATGCATTCTTTTGGAAATAATGTGCACCAAACGGGGGCTAAGTCATTCATTGAATATACCTTCTATGGAAAAAAAGGTTGTGAACTAAATGGAGTTCGATAGGTTGCTCATAAGTTCATAAAATTAGGCAAGGCTTGCAACACTTGACCATAATAACGAGGGGGAAATTGAAAATAAAATTCATCTATCAGATAATTAGTACCAAAATAATAGTGAATTTTCATCTATTTCAAGAGTAGGGGAAGGGAGAAAGGAGCGACCAATTAGGACCCTAAGAATCCAGTGTGGACACAAATTAGCATGAGCAAGAAGTAGGCTTCAGCCAAGAGTTTTCGCTTTAAACGTCAAGGAACCTGCTCCAAAGTCCACATGTCTGCAAGGCCACCTCGATTATATGGTTTTCACTATAGGTTGAAACGTAAATGTACAATTCAAGGTTACCCTTAGCGAAGAAGCAGCATTTTTTCCAAATAAAAAGAAAAGAAAATGCCAGGAGGGTTGTTACAATTACACCAGAGATAAGACCAGAGCAAAAATATCATTGTAAATTGAAAAATGAAAGGCGTGATTGGGAAAAGGTAAAGTCAAACATTATACTATAAAGTTTCAAAGATTAGCCAGACACAAGTACAGACTAAATATACAGTCTATTCCACCAATACCAACTTCTCATGCGGCAGCTTCAAATATTAAATTCTAATTCATTTGCATGGGTCCACATAGCAAAGTACACCCCGGAAAAGTACAAATTAAACACAGCTCAAATGTCAGCAATGCAGTGTGGCATGGGAAAATCAACAAGACCCTTTTTTTAAAAGAATGTTGAAAAACTAGCAGCAGCAGCATCATCCAGATGGGTATTACTGAAAGCTATAATATAGACTGACATCTTGTAGATAAATGTAAACGTAATTATTTCTATCTAGCTTTCAAACCTTTGATGCCTCAACGGTGTAAGTTATATCGTCATATAGAGGTCCTGCAACAAATAAACCATCCATCCCCGTACTGGTTTCAAGAGCTAAATCTCCTTGCTTAAGTGAAGCGCTATGGCTTTCTCTCTCAGCAGTAACTCTTATATGAACATCAGAGAGTGGAGGAGAAACTGATCCTTCAATATATAACCCCAGCCGACCAGAAAATGGAGAAATCGGAGCTTGGCAACCATCTTGTGTCACTGAAACCTAATAAAAAAAAGGTGAAAAATCTTGAAAAAACTGGCATTTGAAAGACAGACTATATAAGTTGAAACAATAGTCTCAAGACTTCTTACATATTGTTGTCTTGGGTAGAACAAAATTTTCTTTCCTCCATTCCTGTAGCACATGGAAAATGGAACAAGGGCATACAATTTATCATGGCAATGCTTTAAGTAATTATTCAGGATATAGCAATATGTAACTCGAGCGACGATAAAGACAGAAACCTATGTTGCATGAACAAGATATGCCGAAATGTGATTTTCCAAAAACGCAGGACATGGACACGTCAGAGACACGTTAATTTTAATTCTCTATGAGTAGATTTATGTATTCTATCTCTATGTTAATAATTCTTTTTTTTTTTTATATATATAATAAAATCAATTTTTTACTTAGTTTTAATTTTTTGTGGCTGTTCATTGCATTATTAGGGATGGAGGACCATGAAGATTCACATCATTTTTAGACAGATCAGACATCGTCTCTCTATTAATCATGATACTGTTTCCTCCACTTATCGAGAGGGGAACCAGGTAGCTGATTCGCTTACATCTGAGGGGTGGGATCAAGCCATTATCAGGAGTTTGATCTCCTTGACCTATCACGACGTCTTCGAGAGATAGATATTGACTTCCTAGTATTAGAATTAGTTTGATTTCCATTTGCTCGTTTTGTATTGGAAGTAGTACATACCTTCATATGTCGCATTTTTTTTGCTTTTGGGAGGTCAAGTTTATGCCCCCTTTCCTCTTATTCTTGTGGTTTTTGTTTTTATATATACGGTTGGGGAATTCAAATCCCCACCAGCGCCTGAAAGCCTGCTAAGGTTGTAATGGTGTTTTGCTTTGAAAAAAAAAAAAAAAAGGTAACCCTAAAGTTCAGTATCCTAAAAACTAAGATTACTAATAACTTGCTGACAGTCTTGCCAATAAAGTCAATCCGAAAAGAAGAAGCAAGTTGTTATAGTGACCATGAACTAAGAGGATAACTTGGCACCATTTTACTCTTAGCACAATACAAGTAGACTGTACAGTAGAGACACGTACTGTGACGTCCTTAAGTCACCATTACCAACATATTAAGTTAACTTAAAGATGACTTTTATCTACTTTTTTTGTTGTGAAATACAAGCTATTTAAAAACTTGTCCTATAAAAAATTTAATAGATAATTATTTAAACATTACAGGCCATCTCATGAAAATGCATAGCCCAAAGTCAAGCATGATCAACTTTCCTCGAGAGCTTACCTCCTAATTATATTAATACAAAACAAAATAGACATTGAGATACAAGTGAAAAAACTGCAACGCACATACCGCGTGTCTCGAGGGACAAAGTTGAGTTTTTCACCAGAATTAACCCACACTGAATATTCGTAGATAGCAGCAGTTGATTGATCAATTCCACTGGAGACAAGTCTGGCAGTGGTACCATCGAGAACAGTTCCTTCATTGTCTAACATATCCACGGGTATATGATCAGGTAAATTCTCATCACCGCCGACTGAATTAGTATCAACATTTATATGTCCACTGAGAAGATATTTCTCTCCTTTTAAATAAATGGGCTGCAGAAACAAGAAACAAGAAACAAATGAAACCAATAGGAAAATGAAAATACAAAAAAGGCGTACATGTCCAACTACCACCAGAAAACAAAAAAAAAAAAAGAAGAAGAAGAAAGAAAGAAAGAAATTCTTAATATCTACCGATGGATTAGATGTATCAATTCTCGAGAAGGAGTTCCCAAAGGAAATACACAAGTCTACAAAGTGGAGTTCATGCACACCAGGAGACTTCAGACAAATGCGCTGTGCACCTTTCTGAAATTTGAAAAGAAAAATTATAAAAGAGGGCTTCATACAAACAGAGAGAGATTACGAAGTTCAATATTCAAAGGTTGGGGCCAACCTTTATTTTCAAATCCACACGAGAACCATCTGGTTCATTCAGGTAAGCATCCGCGCCATGGCTGGAAGTCACACTGACCCAATAGCCTTTTTGAACAAAAGTAATCCCTTCAACATTGTCAGCACCCACATCCACATCAATAGCACTCTGTTCCCAGCACCATATATCATCTCCTGACATGGTTGCAGGGGAATAGTTTTTGACCTAGAAATGGAACGAAAAGATTCAGGGGAAATGAGAAGATCAAAAGAGTCGGTAAGTAAATAAAGGATAACCAGATAACTGGCAGGGCATGTACTATGGACTGATATCTAGAATTTTATGGGTAATTATTATCAGGTGACACCCATAATTGATCAGAGGGGAGAATATGTGCAATGGGTGAATGTTGTTACTGGAGATAACATGGCAACAATTTCAGAAAGTGGAGATAACCTTAAAATGTAAGCAGCTGACAATTTAAAATGAGAAGCAACCATGGAAAGAGTACTAAAAAAATCAAAGATAATATCATCACAGCAGAAACTAAATTAATCATGACGAGATGCAGTAGGTTTCAAAAGTAAAAAGAATAAAAAGCTGATGGCATTACCTCAATGCTGTATTTCCCAGGGAGGACATTGGAAAATGAAAATTCACTACTCTGATCAGTCAAACTAATTGTCATCTCTTCTTTACTTTTACCATCCTTTCTTAGAAGCATAACTGAAACAGAAGAACCACATGTTTCCTTGCAGACTACTGAGCCACGGACATCTACTTGTGCCTAAAATTTCAAATAAGTACATGAAGTAAATATAAAATCAGGAGTTAATCAGGGTTTAGGGACAAAAAAAAAAAAAAATTGCTAATGACAAATATAAAAGTGGAGCGTTAGCTGCTTTAATAAACCTCATAATAATATATATAACAAGACAGATCATAAAGAAAATATAATTGTCAATCATTTAAACACAGATACTATATTTATATTTATATTTATATGGAGAAATAAAAGCATTTTTCGGCTCTTCTTGAGTTTGTAAACTCTCACCTGATAAAATTTGACACCTAGTAAAGGACTGTTGACTGAGACATCAATGTGAGGTGGAGAGAACATAAGTTCTGGAGCAGTATCAGGCGTTGCTGGAAATGCAGATAAGCGATATTCACCAGGTGGAACCTAAGGAGGATTAAGATTTCAAGGTGATGCAACTTTGGTAAAGAAACGAGAATGACAAGCAATCAAAATGAAATGCCACACAAATGAGACAGCAATTGAACTAATTCTTGCACGTTTAAATATAGAAAGTGAACTGCTGGTAATTTATAGAAACCCTGCAATGCCCCCATAAAGCTACGACAAACTGTTAAAATGAAAACATACTAAACAGCCTGGAGAATAACTAAACTTAAATCATAAAGATGAAAAAGCCAATTAGAAACTGAAAACCTGTCCTGCTGTCCATTTTGCCCCCATGGATTTTCCATAGGTTGGTTTTTGGTTTTAAACCATAAACCAGCTGAACAGAAAAGGATTTTACCCTTATAAAATGTGTGCAATAGCTAGATTTTAGAAATTATAAGTTAAATGCATACGAAATTGCATACAATGTTAAAGTTTGCAATATGTTTCTATAAGAAGGTTCAGTTGGGGTGTCATTTTCTATCTAATGCTAATAGATTATTTATGAGTATATTTGAAACAATGATCAGCATATTGAATGCATGTAATGATCATGCTTCTAATTAGAAGAGGCTGGCTTTCAGATTTGATCCTCATTTTTAAAGGACGTCGCCAGTGGTGCAAAAATTATTGTGGCATTCATGTTGCACAGCTAAAAAATTAGAATTACACATATAACTTAGTATGCCAAGTATCATTTGATTCAGTAGTCTAAAGCCACAAGGAAAATATTCCAGAAACAATGAAAATCAATTGGATGTATATTAAGTTATAAACATACCTCAAAGCAAAATTTCCCAATTTCGTCAGTCTTTTTAACTTGCGGTTTGACATTCTCTGGTCCATGAGTCAATGCCACCTGGCATAAATATGATTTAATTACTGAAGAGAAATCGCACAGCATATAATAAGAGATCACGGAAGTTTTAAACTTAAAGCCCCAATAAAAAGTATCTCACGTTTCTGTAAAGCAAATTGAGCAATCAGTTCATGGCTTTGTGCCTTTGTCCAGTGCATTCATGTGCATCTGCGGGCTGACAGGTTGATAGAGTGGGAATGTGGGATTTCTAAGTGCCTCAGTAAGAATTTGGCAAAGTATTCAACCCCGTAAATTTTTCAGAATTTGAAAGCTCGGATATAGAATTTGTGTAGTGAAAGATAATTCTCTGAATATTCTCTTTTTTCTTTACGAAAACCCCACCCATATATTTTCATCTTGAAGCAATTCTCTGAATCCACAAGAGCTCACAATATCACAATTTATTATGAATAACTTCAGTCAGCAGAATGTTGGTACTGGAGTGATGTTGTAAAAGATTGTGTTTCAGGTTATGCAAAGATTTTTGAGCTCTTAGATAGGGAAACTTAACCACGGCTGGGATTCAATACATTGAGAAGTGAGAAGGTCTACCAAGAGAGATCAAATTAGTCAGGGAGGAGATGAGGTGGGGCAGCAATTGCTCGATGCCTCAACCTGGCCAAGGTGAAGAAGGAAGAGAAGTGTGGGCATCTGAGAGATTCTTATTGGGAGGGCAAATTCATGGGGATGATTTGGTTTTAAGGAATTGTAATTTCACTAAAAGAGTTTCAGTGTTAGGGTTCCAAAACCAGGTGATGAGTTTGAGCAGAGACTGGTCGTTATTCATATAGTTTTGCAGCCCTGAAAGAAAAGAGCTAAAGGTTGCTATAGTATAGAGCGTTCCTGAAGCGCGGAAAATGAAAGCCTTCCAGGAGATCTACAATTCACTGAAGCAAGAGTCGTTGGACAATGGGCGAAATTCAGATGGTTTCTACATCCTGACAAGTCAATTGGTGCAATTAAGTTGGAAAGCCTACTGAGACCTTTAAGGATGGTTTACAAATTACAAACAGGACTGAGGTTGTCTTTCTCAGCAACATATCTATGCTACCACTAGGAAGATGACGAAGAAAGCCCAAGGAGAAAACTGTGAGAGGGAGGTGTGGCATAGCACCATCAAGTAAGAAGAGGAGACAGATAGCCAGATGGTGACAGATAGAAGGATACGAGGATTACTCAACTGAAGTTTCAGGTACGGAAGTTTCTCGATAGAATAAAAAGGGGGGGGGAGAGAGTTTTTGATTTGAAACCTCTTCCACCTGTTATCATGTATCTTCTTAATGGGCAGTTGATCAGTATTGATTTAATTGCGGGAAGTTTGTAACAAAGAAATAACTTTAGAGATGTGCTTGAAGTTACTCTGTCATGTAATTACAATATAGCACTTTTAGGGTGGGCTTGTACTAGGGGTCATATAGTTTTTGTAGTTCCTTTTGTCTTTAACTATTACAGGGATTTGCATCTGGCATTATATCTGATAAATTCTCAACTTATCAAAAAGATAAGTTTCACTAATGATTCACGGCTCGTTTATAACTTTAGCAAACTGCCGCAATCAACAAACTGCCACCATCCCCACCCAGTACACAAATCTGTACATATGAACACCCTCATTGCCGTCGTGCCTATTAAACAATCACATTTTATTAATATCTTGTTGCAAATATCATCCACAAGGTCACCACCTAGTGCCTTCCCCAGTTACCAAAGTTTTTAATTGAATGATAATAAAATCCATTTCTACTAGGCTACAGATAGTGAATATTGAAAAACATGACCAATTACAAACGATTATCAAAAGGAAAAGGACAGAGAAAAGTCGAAGGTTGCTATCGTATACATGATTATTAAGTATAAGGTATTATTGACTGATCTATACATGGGAAATGTACTTCAGTTTAGATAATGAAGGACATTTTTAGAATATCCTTATGGTTTGTCTTAAGAGTTGGCTGCTTTAATTCATCAAAGGTTATATGTTCAAAAAGGCCCAGGCCTAGCTCAAGCGATAAGAGCTAAGGCAAATGACCTGGGTTTGAACCACCTTTTGGGGGATGGAAATCCTTTGATCCCCTTTTTTTGACAAAAAAAAAAAAAAGAAGAAGAAGAAAAAAAAGTTACAAGTTCAAAATACGTGCAGGGATATATAAAGATTACCTTAGCCCCGTAGTCATTACTAATTGTATGCACCATGCCGCATATGTCATATGATACTGCTTTTATATCAGAAATTGACGCCATGTTCGGCAAAACCTAGGAATTTAATTACAAATTAGAGGACAAAAGACAGAGAAGGTTATGGAGAAGCTCGCTAAAATCAAAAGGAGATCAAGTATTCTAGATAAAATATCTCACTTTATAGTCTATTTAGTTTTCCAAGAGAATGATAAATGCACCAGTAAAAGCCATGGAATTGACTTACCAAAAAGTCGTTCAGAACTTCAAACTTATAGTGCTCCTTCTCAGCTTCAATCCTGTATCTTTTAGACGTAACCTAGAAGCATTAACCAATTAGCCATAAAAGAAAGGGAAAAAAAAAAGAATCAACACCATTACATATTAATGTGTAAAAGGAATTTGCCCAACAGAAAGATACTATGCATTGATGCTGAGATAGGAAGAATTGGAATACCATTTAAAAATGCATGCATATTGTGATACTCTCTACCGAAACCATAATTTATTCAAGCTCTAAAAACAAGGAATAGGATTTCAATAGCATGATAGTTATTATTCTTTAACTGAGTAAGCAACAAATAATGGGCATAACGCATGTCAATACAAAATAGCAACAACATTAACCATAACATAACAGAATTGGACAATAAATTGGGAACTGTTAATGATAACAAAAATAATAATAAACAAAGACAATTTTTAAGAAGTAGAAATTGCTGATTAGACAACCTCTGAGTTGAAGATGTGGCAAACTGAAACTAAACGTTGCTCTTATAAGTAGAGCTGCAGAAAGATAAACTTACCTGATCAAGTTTGTAATATCCTTCTTTATCGGTTATTGACCTTTCATGGCCATCTACTATAATTTTTGCAGCATTCACTCCATCACCATTTCCATTGACAACACGACCCCCAACAGAGAATCCAGTAACCTAGTTAACACCGATGGGGCATACCATGTAGACGTTATACCAAATTTAGTAAAGAAATGATGTTTAAAAAACACCAGCATGAGTCTTGTCAAGCTACGGAATTAGGTTAAATCTGGTAATATCCATTCATAATATATTTATGTGAAGATACTAACGCATGCACATGTGAACAATGGTAATTACTTGCATAGACAGAAGCTTAAGTAAATCATAAAGTTATCTTTTCAAATGATACAGATAGTATAAATACAGATCATTCTGACTATAAAGGCCAACATAAGTAACTAGCAGGGTTGTCCTGCAGCAAAATATAAGCACATTTTTTTCGTGCAGCCTCTTTAACTATAAGTGCTTGGTTGGGTTTTCATTATAAGTTGTCGAAATTATAAGCAATAGAAATGAGTAGTGGATAAATGGGTAGTAGATGTGGATCATACGAAATGTGTGGTTAAAATTAAAATTTGACTTTGACATTTAATTATAAAGGATATTATAATGAAAGGCAAACAAGCTCTAACAGAGAAGAATATATTAATGAACATAAGTCAAAATTTATTATTTGCGGAAAAAATAATATTAGTCACGGAAAGAACACATAACCTGCTACATTACATACCACTGACCCTAATTGGCAAAACAAATATGGTTACACACCATAGAAATACATTTTCATGCAACGTGAGGACAAACAATGTCACTTCTAATGCACAGATAAATTCGCACATATCTTTGGAAGCGGGTGTTCAGTAACAGCAGCAAGAAGAACATGAAATGAAGTGGTAAAGCTCCTGCGTCATGAAGACTACTAAAATTGCACATGATGCAACATCAAAAATTAGGCCATATTTTGCAGAACAATGCAGAGCACGTTCGGTTAGAATAGGAGATCTATTTTAACTTGTATTCTATATTCTAGTCTAGCTAGAAATTAATGTACTAATAAGATAAATAATTTTCCTTTTCCATTTATGTATAAGATTGCACTAGTATATATAGGATTGGTTGTATGAATAACATAAACTAAGCATAAATTTCAACTTGATATCTGAGCAAGTTTGATCCAACTTGGATTAAACTTGAAATCGCTTCTGTTGTCCGGCAAACGGTATTGTGCCGCTCATCGGCCAAGTTTTTTTGTTTCTTTTTTATACATCAATTATTGTTTCGTTCTGGTTTGAAATCAAAGAAACCCAAAGTTGAAGCTGCTATACGCTACTGATTTGTGACACCACTCTAGCTCTGACTAATTTCTTACTGTGCAATCCAGTTGCAACCCTCTACTACAACTCCGACAAGTTTCTTGGAGTGCAAACCAGTTGTGACCCCCTTCCGCAACTCCGACGAGTTTATTTTCTTGATCCGCGACCCACCACCGACCATTCTCCATGCTGCGCAATCATTTTCCTTCATCGACCTAGCCCTTTGTTACACTCTAGGGTTTTGTAAAATCCTTCTGATATTCATGATGCCAAATACCCTAGACGACCCTTTCCAATGTTATTCGACCCTAATTGTGGATGCACGTATAGGGCCTTTACCGTGCCTCTCGTGCGTGCTGTTTGTGTGTGGGCTTCTTGCCTACGAGTATTTTGCTTCTGGGTTTTGTTGTGCGTATGAGTATTTGTCTATGGGGTAATTCAATTGCTAGTGATCTTTCTATGCATCATTATTCAAGTTGGGCATGTGTAATATCTGTACACCAACTTGAGGGGAGAGTTAGAATAGGAGATCTATTTTAATTTGTATTCCATCTATCTTATATTCTAATCTAGCAAGGAATTAATGTGGTAATTAACCTAAATTTCAACTAGTACTGTAGGCAAGTATCCTTACAGATATTAAGAAGACTGCCTTCATTATGATCAATATCCAAAAAACAACAATCAATCAATGCAAGTGGCTTTAAATTAGAGTTAATTACAAATTACAATGTCTCAGCTCCTTAATACATATACACACACAAAATATATACATATATATATAACAGGAAGCAAGAAGCATGTATTGAAATGTTAAGGGAACATATCCATAAAGTATAACCAGTTTGGGAGAAAATTTCCAATTTAAGATAACTAAAACCATTGCTACTTTACCTGAAACTTCTGAGTGATTATAGCGTGATCGTGCGAAAGAGACACCAACAATGAAGGAGGTGAAACATCAAAAACCGTGTTATCACCCTTGTAGAAGGGTACAAGTTTGTAGATACCTGCAGGTATGTCACCAAATCAATTACTAAGCTTTCAAAAGATTTAATGGGTTTTCAGAAACAATAATGGTGTCTATTATCATGCATTCCACAGAAGCAGATATTTTGAAGCGCCAACTTTCTGTATGTTCTGAAAAAGAAAACCAAGTAACATAGATACAAGGTTTGGAAAGAGGATATTCGTTTGCTTTCTTGATCAGAAATTTTTTACTTCAGAAAAAATCCAGAATAATCAGTCCATCTATTTAAGCAGCAAATCCAAGATAAATTAGTTTTGTAACTTCAAATGACTAATACAAAAGGTCAACATCTGGAAAACCCATTCAGGAGAGTAGGTGAGCTAAATACCACAGAAAAAGAGAGAGGAAAAAAGAAGCTATTTAGAGAGGCAATGGCCGTTTTAGTATATATACATAAAAGCAACAGCTGAATTTATGCTCAGATCACATCAATGAGATAAATAGGACTACATTTCCCAAATCAAGATATAGCGAGGGGTGAAAACCAAGCCACTGCATGATACAAGAATTCCATCAAATCCATATTGAATCACAGAGTAAAAGGTCTGAGATGTGGAAAAACTTTGAAATTTGAAGGCCAATATTGAGGAGACATGTGTTCGTGTATCAAAATTTGGGTTAAAAAACAAAAGGACCACATAAGACAACTGCAATCTGAAGGAAATATAGCAAACCAGCAAGAACCATCGGTGATCAGTAATAAATTATAGAGCTATCAGAGTAGTACCACAAGGTATTGATTTAAAAGTGAACATCCCATCAGCATCAGAGACAGCATGACAAAGAGCTTTTCCCAGTCCAGGTGCATTACCAGAGCCATAGGGGCAATCCACCTCTAAGACATCTTCTGAGTACAAGTAAATATGAACTCCCAATATGGGATTTCCCTATCATTGAAAAGAGTTTTATTCATTACCAAATAGAATAACAGAATAAACAAAACAATTTCTTGGAGAATTAGGGGCACTGATGACCACAACCAAATCAACATATTACTTAGTTTGACAACAGCTCACAGATCCCAAAAAACTGGATGCAACTTGATACTTCATGAAGTATTACTCTGGACTCAGTCAGCAATTGATGAAAATAAGATCCATTCAAAGAAGAAACTAAGCTTTCAATACTATAGTCTCTCATTTTCTGATGACTAGATGAATGTTGCAACAAAGAGCACAACAGCAGGCAAGTTTTTATTATCTTGTAAAAGTATGTACAGGAACATCAGCACAATAAAGGTAGCACACAGAAACATTATGCCTCTATAAGCAATATATGATCCTAACAACGTGCAATTGAAAGATTTATAAATCATATAGAAAAAATTTATCAGTGGACACATAATAACATACAGATTGGCAGAGAGAGCAAATGATATAAGAAATAAATATTTCTAGATGTAAAGTTACCATGCGGCGATTTTTAACATAATCAATCTCAACAGCATTAGAGATTGTTTGGCAGTGCATAAAAGCTCCTTAGAAGCACTAAAACATGCACTTATTAAGCTATATCAAAATATTTGCTGCTAAAAGCTGAAAAAAGAACAAGAATAGAAAGAAAAACACACTAAAACATTAACGAATATGTACCTGAGCAACCACAAATCCGCGAATATCATAGCCAGAAACAAAGAAAATATCTTGAACCACACCATTTTCATACCCTAATTCCACCTGCAAATGTGGTATGTACCAAGTGGCAATGTTACAAGAAATGAATGTTAATAATGATATAATCTTTAGTGAGAAAGAGGGGCCTTGGGACAAAGATTTAAGCAGTAGTAATTATGGTATGAAGGAAAGGGTTTTGCAGTAACATAATAGGAGAGGAAAATCTTTTACGTGTATATACACACACACACACACACACACACACATACACACGCACATAAAAGGTTTTTCTCTCCTATTATGTTAACTACAAAACCCGTACGAAGAAAAGGGGATGTCGTCACCTCGGTAGAACCCTTGACCTCAATCTTCAAATCACTATGAGAAGCACGTATTGTGTATTTTCCTATTTCCAAGAATAGATATTGTTAAGAAAACGAACATCTCTAAATAAAGAAGTGTTAAGAAATCATAGTAGGGTGGTGAAACTTCTAATTCGATGGAAGTAGATGTTACTTTCCTCCTGATACACTTAAAGACTCCATCATCATATAGTATTTATGCACAATTATGTACAGTAAACGCCATGGTTTAGAAGTTTTTGCATATTTTACTCATGCTAAAGTGCACCATGAAATTGGAAGGTAACCAGAGACCTGGAATGATGTTTGTGAACGAGTAACTCCCTGTTGACGATGTTATAATTGAAGACACAACATCTCCACTGGGAGACAATAGCTCGACGTTTACATTAGATGGACCTCCATTTTTATGCGAACAGCTATCCCCACCAACTGCTCCCACAACTCTTCCACCTATGGTAAACCTGCAAGTAGTAACTCAATGAAGCTACAATTCTATAATACAGGTTGAGAACCCACAAGTCCATGGTTCTGAAATGCACATGCTAGAATGGCAAAGATTATAATGCAGGTAGTGACAATGGTGCCAACAGCAAAACGGAGCAAATCAAACAATACAGCTGTAAAAAGAAAATAATAATTTACAAACATTTATTATACATACCCAGTAAACCGAAAATTTATATCTTCATTTGCATTGCAACCAGTGTGATCAACGACAACAGGAACCTAAAGAAAAAAAATTATAATGTCAGAATATGTGCAGATACACCAAACGACCAACAAATACAAAACTAACTTGCTTACTCGAAAAATTAAACACAGATATCCTTCAAAGGAAATATATTACAATATCACAATACTCAACTTGTTCTGGGTCCCATGACCATCCTTCAGGTCCCTTGATCTTAATCACAAAAGAACCCTGCATCCAAGAATGAAATCAGGTGATAAAACTGGGAGAGAAAAAAATAAATAAAAATTGCTGTTACAGAAAATAAAACGAGCCACTGAAAAGCAATTGCATCTACGTAGAGTTGCACATAGTTGAGTCCAACACACTCGAGAAGTAATTAACTCCTCGACGTAGCAACTTGCAAATTGATCCAAAAAAGAGACGCAAAATCAATTATTTCTGTTTGGCTTTCAACCACTTTTTCTCTTCAACAAAGTTGACCATGTATTCGAATACTCTATCAACACATTGAATTACAGTATTCCACATTTAATGATAATTAAAGCTTGCAAACATAGTTTCTCAGAAAGAATGACTGACATTACAACAAGACCCTTCTACTTTTGATGCTTCAGAGATCATTTCCTTTCCTTTTTTGATCACCATTGGTTGATAATCTCATGACTTGTTAAGGTTCAGTAATGAAGTGTTAATTCTGATGCAAAAAAAGATAAGAAAAGGTAAAGAGTAGAATCAAGCTTTATACTGTTCAACCTGATGTGGTGATGCCTTGGGCAATGCTAAAGCTTGGGCCATTTCTTTCACCAGCTCAAATGAACATTTATAGAGCTAAATTAGAGTGAGTTTAAGTAGCCTGATCAATATAAACAATTTTATAGATGTGATCTTGATGAGACAAGCTTAAACTGTATTTGAGTTTGGCTTGTTTCAGCTATCAAGTTGGTCTTGCACAAGCACTAGAGGACCCAATCCCGATCTCAAGACCATTTACACTCCTAAGTAGATCCCCAAACCCCTATTAAAATCTCAAGTTCACCAAGTTTGACACCCAAGCCAAATTCCATGTCCCTGCATCATGTTCTCTAGTATCTAGACAAAATCAATGAGGCATCCATAGCTTAGAATTCATGTTCACACAGGTATTTTTACCAAAAATAAATAAATAGTCCAAGGGAACTAAAATCACAGCATTGCAAGAAAATCTTATCCAATGAAGTACCTTGTCGTAAACTGGAATGAAGTAGTAACCATTTGGAGCACATTGGGTGCTGTCCTTAACTAAACCATCCAAAGTCCGAAGCTCAACCTACATGGCAGTGTCTCAGTATCTTTATTCTTATTTATGCCCAAAAAGGTATATAAACAAATCAAATCTAATAGTATCTCATGTATAAAAATCATCGAGATGAAATCCAATTCCCATACAGTAATATGAGAATAATCCAATTTCGCTGAAGTCGACTTCCTTGATTTTATCAACGAGGAACTCGCCTGCAAAATAAAAAATACATTTCACTTCCACAATAACCCAAGAGTGAAGTTCAAAAATAAAATCTAACACCGATTACACTCAAAAATCAGATGACTTATAGAAAGATCCACTAAATCTCTGTCCTATTAGACCAGAAAACGAAATCATTTTCGGAATTTAGTCACTACCTCAACAAATCCGCCACATCCTTGAATGGAATCAGCAAAAGCCTGTGGGAAATTGCAGGTGAGTATAGTTATAAAGAGTGCCGCAAATGAATAATAATTTTTGGAATCCATTGAAATTTTTCGATCTGAGATGAGTACACGGAGCTCTCAAATCTCAATTGTACATGATTTTTGGTTTTGGTAATATCGAAAAGTTGGCTTCAGATTCAGTGAAGCAATCTCCAGGGTTTATGGGTTTCATCTATGTTGATCTGTCGCATACATTTATATGGAGAGAGACCGTCTTCGCCTGCGCTAGAAATAAGTAAAATCAATTTTAAGGGAATTTTTAGTTACCTACGAGCTCTTTTTGGGTTTCAGTTTTTTTGAGTGTTAGAATTCATTTTAGCTTTTTTGTATATTGAGTATCAATTTTTGAAATTGTTGAAAACGCGTTCGTTTTATTATTTTGAAAAATTGTTTTCAAAAATAAAAAAATGAAGTTTTGACTTGATTTTAACTGAATTTTAACTGAAAACAGCCAAAACTACTTTTTTGAAGTTTTCGATTTTCTTTGTAAATTTTAAACTTGTTTTTAAAAATTAGTTTATGAAAATAGGTAAGTAAACGCGTCTTTAGTGTTTTCTAAAAGTAAAAATTGAAAATGGCCTCAAACAGTAAAGAGAACTGCCCTTATTTTTCGTATTTGCTTTTTAACAAAAAATATTTTTAGTATTTACTATTTAATAACAAAATTTACTTTTCTGAAAAAGAGTCCGTTTGATTCTCATTATTGTAAAATAAGAATGAAAAATATAGTCATTATTGGGTCCCACACAAGAAATAGAAATTCAAAATTGATGGCTTGATGTGATTGATAACGGTCATATTTTTCATTTTTATGGATGAAAAATGAGAAATAAACGGAGACTTTTTTATAAAATTTGGTATTGTATTGATGTAATTTTAAAACAACCGCTTTTTGAATTTTTATTGTGCTAAAAAAAGAATCGAATCGGTTAAGTATTTGATAAACTTTCATTGCATAATTAAACATCTTTATTCAAATAAATTTAGATTATTTTTATGTTTCAGATTTGTAGCAATTTGATTTTTCATTATTTTTGGAGTACTAATAAACCTAGGAAAGAAAATAATTAATTAGTTATGGTTAAATTTGGTATTTTATTTATAGATAATTGGTGAAATTAAAAAAGAATCTGAAAAGCTAACATTTTTCTACCTCTCAAAACATGTTTAGTAAAGATTCTTCGATAATTAGTTTCTAAAAATTTATTTAATCAACTACTAATTATTTGACAATCGAAAGTTGGATTTTAAAATGAGATCGGGGTCTAAATTGGTATCAACACCAACACTCGAATACTTGAATGAAGTTTGGTTTTGTGTGGTATCTCTCTTCACTTAAGATGAATACTTCTCGATACGACACTGTAAATGATAGTCATTATCGAATCTTCATGAATTATGAACAATGTGTTATATAATTGACATATTACTCGTTGCACTTCGTTTCGATTGAGAGCGACCTCGTTTTTCCTTCAAAAATTTTCCACATAGACAATGTGCACAACTACAAGTTGCACATCTGAAGAAACTAAGCTTTCATATCCCGATTTCGAATTCCTCTGAATGCTCACAAACAACAGCGACCCTTGGATCTATTATATAAAATATGTAGATCAAAGATCATCGCGTGTGAAATGCTATTCTATTTCCGAGATGATCACCCGTCTAGATAAAGATATGCTCCCTAATTTATTACATAGTTTAATGCATAGGACAGTAAAATGTCGTCTAGACTAACGATGATGGATGAATATCACTATTTTAAATCTAATTCATCCTTAAACTTGTGTAGAGAAACAATAAAAATATATTTTTTTTTATTTCTCTCAAACTAATTATTTCGAAAAGAAAATTAATCCTCCAAAATGCTAATAGGGGAGAGAGAGCACCTTTCTCCTATTTCCACTCTCCTCCATTCACTATTCAAGTTTTTTCAATGGATTTATGGACCAAGAATGACAAACCATAGAAAAAAGCACGACAAAAAAGAATTATCTCAATTCAATTTTCTATCATTTCTTCTTCCCTGGTTCCATTTTTCCAACGAATTCTCTCCTCCATGGATGCCAGGACCTGTTCTGATTCATAACCATAGAAAAAAGGAATCGAAAACCAGTTGAAGGAAGTTTTCGTTTCACTCTAATACAGGCGTACAGGAAGACCTAGTTGTAATCCGTTTTCAAAAGATTTGGTTTCCTGTACGCCATTTCCTTCTCCATTTCATGCAACCATGCACACAAATATAGAAATTTTGTTGTTAATTTTTAGCCTGTTTTCATTTTCCAGTGCCATTTATGCATCAGAAAGTAAAAATCCGAATTCGTTGTTGTTGGCTTGTGGATCTGAAAATGGTGGGAAAGATTCAGATGGCCGGGCCTGGGAATCTGATAAGAAATATTTGGTGAAAGGTGAAAAATCTGTTGAGACAGAGGCTGAAATCCAAGATCCTTCGTTATCTGCCGTAGTCCCATACATGACGGGGAGAATTTTCACGTCTGAAACAACGTATCAACTCCCCGTTCAAAATGCGACCTCACGTACTTTGCTTCGACTGTATTTCTACCCATCTTCTTACCCGAATTTCAACATTTCCAATTCGTATTTTTCAGTTGTTGCTGGTGAAGTCACCCTTGTGAACAATTTCAGTGCTTTCTTAACTGCTGAAGCATTGTCCCAGGCTTATTTCATTAAGGAATATTTTCTAGCCCCATCGGACTTTTCCACTCTTAATGTCACTTTCAAGCCATTTGATAAACAGCCACAATCTTTCGCTTTTGTCAATGGCATTGAGGTCATTTCAGCACCAGAATTATTCAGTGGGGAACCGGTAGTTGTCGGGACGGGTGAAGTCACTGAGAACTTAGGTTGGGATGCTGCCACTATAACTGTTTCCCTGGATGGTATCAGCATCGAAAATATGTATAGATTGAATGTTGGCGGGCAATATATTTCACCGACAAATGATTCTGGGGGCCTGACACGAAGCTGGTACGATGACACCCCATATTTGTATGGTGCTACCACAGGAGTCGCGGATAAGGCCGATGTGCCCGTTGGGTACAAAGGCTTACCGTCCTATACTGCACCATTAGACGTCTACTCAACATTTCGAAATATTGGTCCTTATGCAGATTTAAACAAGGGCATCAACATGACATGGAGATTCCAGGTTGACCCCAACTTCATGTACCTTGTCAGGTTGCATTGGTGTGATGATGAAATGACCAGAACTAATGAAAGAGTTTTCGATGTATACATCAACAATCAGACTGCAGCAACTTCAGTCGACCTGTTTGCCTGGCAGAATTCTGTTGCAAGTCCTACCATGAGGGATTATGCAATTAGAGTTTCTAACAAGAGCAGGGATGCAGAATTATGGTTGACGCTCCGCCCAAATGTTAAAGAGAGCCCTTTATATGTCGATGTTCTATTGAATGGATTGGAGATATTTAAACTAAGTAAATCAAATCTAGCAGGACCTAATCCAACGATTTCAGATATGATGAGGAAGTACCAGGAAAAACAAGCAGCAGCGCCAAAGGCTTTTGCTCAGAAGAGTACCACCACTACCATGGCCCTTATCACTGGTGCTGCTGGCGGAGCTGCAGCTTTTGGGGTGGCGGCCGCCATTTTTCTTGTTGCCCACAAGAAGAAAAAGAGAGTCCCTGGAGATGCCACTAGTTGGTTACCAATTTCCTGGAATTCTAGTACCACATCAGGGGCAAAATCATCTGTTTCTGGCAAGAGTCAAGGCAGCACGACGATTTCTTCTGATGCTGCAAGTAATTGTCGCTATTTCACCTTAGCCGAGATAAAAAATGGCACAAAAAATTTTGACGACTCCAATGTCATTGGGGTTGGTGGATTTGGGAAGGTATACAAAGGAGTAATCGATGGAGATACCAAAGTTGCAATAAAGAGATCAAATCCATCTTCAGAACAAGGAGTTAATGAATTCCAGACAGAAATTGAGATGCTTTCCAGGCTGAGGCACAGACATTTAGTGTCCTTGATCGGATTCTGCGAAGACAATGGGGAAATGATATTGGTTTATGACTACATGGGAAAGGGGACTCTAAGGGAACATCTTTACAAGGGAAATAAAATCACTCTTTCCTGGAAACAGCGGCTGGAAATTTGTATTGGGGCAGCCAAGGGACTTCATTACCTCCACACCGGGGCAAAGTACACCATCATTCACAGAGACGTTAAGACAACGAACATTCTTGTAGACGACAAGTGGGTAGCTAAGGTTTCAGATTTTGGGTTATCAAAAACAGGTCCCAACATGAACAAAGGCCATGTTAGTACTGTAGTGAAAGGAAGTTTCGGATACCTGGATCCTGAATACTTCCGAAGACAACAATTGACTGAAAAATCAGATGTATACTCGTTTGGGGTTGTTCTTTTCGAGGTACTGTGCGCTAGACCAGCTTTAAATCCAAGCCTGCCTAAAGAGCAGGTCAGTCTTGCCGATTGGGCATTACGTTGTGCAAGAAGCAAGACTCTCGAGGACATCGTCGACCCTGAACTGAAAGGAAAAATTACACCGGAGTGCTTGAAGAAATTCACAGAGACTGCAGAGAAATGCCTGTCGGATCATGGTGTTGACCGCCCTTCCATGGGTGATGTCCTCTGGAATCTCGAGTTCGCCTTGCAACTGCAAGAGAATCCCGATTCAAGCGCCACTGCAGCCAGTGGAGGCAGCGGCATGGATCATCAGAATGCCGAACAAATTGATCAGAACAACCTCATAGCCATGCATCGAAATACCTTAAATCTTGGAAGTGATGACGACGCAAATGACTCATCAGATGACAGTACTAACGATGTCTTCTCACAGATTGCCAATCCAAAGGGCCTTTGAAAATTGTCTGCTCACCATCTTGTATTCATTTTATACTAGTGTTCATGCCTTGCAAAACGAAATGCTACTTAGCCTCATATTTAAATCATGTAAAGCAAATCGCATTTCCTTTTTATGTACATTCTATATAATTAATATGTTACTGTATTGTAAAACGTTTTTGCTTTTGAATTATTTCATTTTTGTAGTTTAGAAACATTTTAGGCGAANGCAAATCGCATTTCCTTTTTATGTACATTCTATATAATTAATATGTTACTGTATTGTAAAACGTTTTTGCTTTTGAATTATTTCATTTTTGTAGTTTAGAAACATTTTAGGCGAATTTGTTTTCCTTTTGGCCATTTTTCTTTTTTGAGTTTATAGATATTAGTTTCTTTTTCTCATTTCAATGTCTCATAAATCAACTTGACTTGTCTACAGATATCAGCTGAAATGTTATTCCAGAGTAATGTGTAAATTCAGAATTTTAAAGTTAACACAGATAAAATTAGGCCAATAATTTTTTTCAGTTCCACCTCTTCAATTTCCTGGATACCATGTCTTAACAATGCATTCAGCAAAAGGAAAATATTGACCAGCATAATGTGGGAAAAAGGAAAATATTTATGTAATAAACTGTTTACCTAAATGGGCACCCCTTTTTAAAGACACCCATGGAAGTGATGGATAAAGATGTCCTAGTACGTACCATGCGTTGATAGATACATCAAGTTCAGTAGAGCATTCCTTGTAAAAGTTCAAAATTTTGAGGTATTTATCATCTGCCAACACATGAATATGGTAAGATTCTCCCGAAGAGAAAAAGAACGAACCAAAACGTATATAGAAAAACAGAGGAATGAAATATTTCCCAAAAAAAAAAGAAGTAACAGGCTTTTAAGCATAAAGAGGACGAACTATTAACAATATTTGCACTTGTCTTTCACAATACAATATGAATATTATCTTCCAGCATTGACTACAAACTAGCAACTAAAAGCAGACACAAGATACTGGTAGAAGAGAAATGGCTTTGGATATGTAAAGCTCACGACATAGGAAAATGCAGCTCTCCTAAACAAAATTGAAATTTCACAACTCTATCAATTGCCAATTTAGACAGATAAGAGTTCCCAGCCAAAGGTTAATTAGCATATCAAGAAGCTTACAAGCATACTGGGGGCACCTCTAAATCACCAACCGTATTATCAAGTCTGTTATAGTTGCTATGAATCTTGTCTCTTGAATCTGCAAATACATCTAGCATGAACCAAAGGAAGCAGTGAAAAAAAAAAAAGGATTAACATAGCTGACTCCAAGTTTGTCTGGGACAATGCTTAGTTTGTTGGTGTATCAATTACCTGATGAACCTGGCAGAGAGAACCACAGAACTTTATGTGAACTAAATAATCAGAGGCATTAACCACATCGTGTTGATTATATTTCACAAACACACATTATCCACTCAATATTGACATAACAAATGAAAGTAAATATCCCTTAATAGATAATCAATACAAATAAGAATGTTAAAGAACTTGCATTTCTTTTTGAAAGTTCTCCAGAAGTAATACATTGTCAGTCCATAATGATGGATTAGCTTAGCAAGTTTAGACCCCGACTCGCAGGTCGTGTGAATTACTATCTAAACGCATATATACAAAGAACAATACTTATAAATATGGCAAAATTTCCACTGAACACTTATGTTATCCCCCAATCTTCGTGCCAGAACACAGCTGAAAAGGAACCAGCACCACTGTAAATACTGTACAGGGCACACTTAGTAGTATCTAATAACCAGAACAGGTCCTCCGAAGCTATTTTCCATACATTATCTCATATTGTTTGACTTTGGATGGTTCAACTAAGCCCTTCATCCATGATAAATACAATTTCATTAGGGTTGAGAAAATATCACATGAACTTGATATCTTCTTCCTTCTGTTCTAGTACAATGGTAGCAAGAG
>CAIGRT010128515.1:0-11845 GCA_903798405.1 Fraxinus platypoda
AACAGGCCAGCATGTAATTTCCTCAAGTTTTATCTTTACATAAAAAAAATTGTAAGAAAAAAATGTGAATTGGGCCTGACTTCGCCTATAGGCCTAGTAATTCATTCCCACCCACACTGAAGCATCGTGTTTAATTTTAGGCATCCTAGAGCTAGCGGTTTTCACTGCACTGAAGGCTTCGGTCCCCTGCTCTCATGTTTACCGCTTTCATTATCTTCCCAGTGAAGGAGGTTTGATGTAATATTCATAAGCACTCAGTCCCATCCATGCAAATTACAAATCTTGGCTAGCCCACTTAACAAGTTACTCTGTTGGGTTTGTGACCCAAATTCATCTAAGGTTTGCGTGGTTTGGTGTATTGGGCCTTGAAGACATTTAAATAGGGTCCATAGAGGAAAAAGGGATTGACGGTGCCAGCTAGACGCTTGAGCGGCGAGATGAAATTTTTGGCAGCAAGCGCTTGGCTCTCGAGTGGCATACTGACGCTTGTGTGCCATTTCGGGTTTTACTTGTTTTATTTATTCTACGCATTTTTTTGACATGTACCCTTATATATAGTTTTTTTTTAGTTAAAGGAGGGTGGTACCTCCGAAATTTTATTAATCTGTCCTCACTTGTGGAGGAATACCGTGGTTACATGAAAATAATGAAAATAATAAATGAGGAAGTACTACTTCCCTTAAAATGAAAATAAATGATGAACAATACAGTAGTAAACGAGGAAGTAAAAAAAAAAGGAATTGGAAATAAAAATCTAAATTAAAATCTGTCACTGGGCAATCCATGTCTGTCAATTTGTACTAGTTCCATAATATGTCGAGGTAGGTCATGTAGTCCGTATATCTGGTATCGTCGATGATCCCAACCCTCCGCAGCATGAGCATCTGCAACCTGGTTTCCTTATCTGTAAATGTGAGAAATTGTGTCTCTGTCAAAGGATATGATATCGTGATACGTCTGAGTATGCCCTGAATAGCCCATGGTCCTCCTCCTCTAGTGATGCAGTGAATAGCTACTGTAGAATCAGACTCTACCTAAATCGTTGAAAACCTAAGTCCATGAGCTAGTAAAATCCCATCAAAAATAGCCCGGAGCTCTGCCTCTAATATCAAGCATGTTCNAGCTACTGTAGAATCAGACTCTACCTAAATCGTTGAAAACCTAAGTCCATGAGCTAGTAAAATCCCATCAAGAATAGCCCGGAGCTCTGCCTCTAATATCAAGCATGTTCCATACGAAGCTGAGAAAGCCCAAATACAGTGTCATTCGTGGTCTTTGATGATGCCTTCCCCACTCGCAAAACCATCTTTACGCATTCGTCAGTATTGATCTTGACATATCTGATTGGTGGAGTACGCCACCAAACTAGAATAGGGGGAGATGGGGGATGAGGGTCCATAAAAATACCAAATATAGGTACAGGTGTCAAATCCCCTCGCCAATGCACCACACGAAGCAATCCTCCCATGTGAAAAAAAAGAGAACATGCTATAAACCCTCAAAATGATACATTTGGCAACAATGCGAATCTCCCTATGCTTCGCATAATTCCTTGCGGTCCATAGGTACCAAAATATCAGTAGCTTCTCTTCATAGTTAAAATAGATTTTACCTCAGGATTACTGCAAGTTAGAATTGTGCAGGAACACAATATTGTTGTCATTTCTTTCTCTTTTATAATGAATAAAATCTCCAATTCCTTTGCTAAATTAAATTTTTTTTGTGTTCTTATTGTTGTGATCAATACTTCAAATCGTGTTGTATAACCTCATTTCGTCCCCCAATAAGTGATATCAGAGCTTTAATTTGATTTGTTCGAGGTTTTTTGTTCTTGATGGCAATCATGAAGTATGACACTCCGCTCTTGGATCGCAACACTAGATACTCGTTGGCAGGTGAAGATGTGATCAATACTCGCTCAAATGGATTTGGATGATGCGTTGTTGAGAGTTGAAAAGATACTTACAATTTGGATCGCGGAGGAAAAACAATGTAAGGATTGGAAGGTACTTTCACAATTTCATCTTCATCTTTCAAATAATATTTTTCAGGAAATTTTGAAGAAGATAACTGTAGATGCGTTACGGTTGAAGTTAGAACAATTGTGCATGACTAAGAGTTTAACTAGCAAATTGCACATGAAATAGTGCTTGTATACTCAACGCATGACAGAAGACGGATCTTTGGAAGATCACCTGGCTGTTTTTAAAGAAATCGTTGAAGATTTGGAGACTTTAGAGGTAAATTATGATGGAGAAGATTTGGCTTTAATTATTTTGTGCTCATTTCCCACTTCGTTTACATCGTTTAGATACACAATTTTGTACCATCGTAATACTCTCACCATTGAAGATGCGTATAATGCTTTGTTTACAATTGAGAAGATGAAACATTTGGTTGGATCAGAGACTAGAGATGGAGAATGTCTTGTTGTGCATGGTGGTCATGGAAGGGACATGTTGTTTGCAACAAGTTGTAGAATAAAAAATTTTGGATACAAATAAGAAGCGAAAGCAATCAGAAACTACAAGTGAAGCCGATGTCGTAGAGAACTATTTGAGTGAAGGTGATGTGTTGGCTATTTCTAATGGAGACTCCCAATCTGACGAGGATTAGATTCTAGATTCAGCTTATGCTTTTCATATGTGTCCCAATCAGGATTTGTTTGCAACATATGAAACAGTTTCGAAAGTTGTCGTGGTCATGAGAAATAACGTACCTTATCGTGTATCTGGTATTGTTAGATCGAAACTTAAGTTGTTGAATAGGATATTTAAAACACTTGATCACGTTTAACATGTTCCAGATTGAAGAAAAATCTCATCTCGTTGACTACTATTGATTCAAAAGGGTATGAGTTTATTGGTGGAGGTGAAGTTTTGAAGGTTTGCAAAGGTGTCTGTGTTGTATTGGAGGGGTGGAAAAAGTTACAGTTATACATCTTGTAAGGTCGTGATGAATCGGTAAAGAACAAGCAGAAAATGTTTAGTACCGTGGTGGATATTTAATATGGTACACTACTATTGAGATTTGGTTTGGGTCCTTATTGGAAAATACAACTCAGTTGAGTTAAGAGGATATGGATAATGCCGCTTTGCTACCATAACCTACGATGCCATCGTATTCAATTTTTAGGGATGGACCCATTGGAGAAAGGTATGGGGAAGTTGGTTTTATTGTGCATGCTTTAAGTGTATTTGAAGGTGTTCAGTCTAGCAACTAGCCTTTTACAAAAGTATTTAGTGTCGATTCTGTTTCAGGGTGCCTTTCAACCTTCATTGGTAAATTTTAAATCATTTATAATTTTTAGGAACCCAGAGTAATTTTACGGATCAGTGCTTGGATTATTTTTCCTAGTTGAATATTGTGGAAGATGTGGAGAATTTTTTGTTCGATGGAAAAGTTAGTTTGGTTCTTGTTGAAGCCAGCTCATTCTTTGCAGTCAAATTTTTTTCGAAGTGGAGAAATTTTGGAGCTTCGTTCGTTGCAGTGGAATTTGTGTCAATGTGGACACTCATGGCCACATATAGGTTTAATAATTTGTCACCGCCCTGATGCTTTCTATTCATGAAAATTTCACAAGTATATGGGATCATTGACAAGTAATACGTGATAAGTAACGTGCATCTTCCCACAAAGAATAATAGTTTCTATTCAGATTCAAAGGATGTAAATGAAAGAGATTTGTTGATGTAATTATTCTAAATTAATCTAATAAAGTTGTAAACTAAGGTTTGTATGTATATGGAATGAGTGTATTGGTTTACGAATCCACCTATTATTATTTATTTCAATTCTCAATTATGTAGCTAGTTTTATTCATACATTCTTGACAATCGATAAATCCATGATAATTAACTTTCTTTTCCAAGATAAATTAAATCTATCCTAGTCACGGCCTGAATCTATTCTTAGTCCGAATTCAAATGTATAGAACACATTCAATTTCACGATTACCTCAAAGATTGCACACTTGATAAACATTATTTCTAATATTTATTGCACATATGTTAATTAAGCAGTGTTTTAGACCTGTTGTGAGCCTCTTAGCACTACAACAAGGAACCATATATTCAATTTGTGATCAAGCAATCAAATAATGAAATTAAGCATGCAAGATTAATCAAGGAACACACGAATTTAACTAAACTAGTTATCGTGACTTAAAAATAAATAATAAAATATATTGCATCTTCATCCAACAAATAGGAAGAATTAGCCTAGCATATTGATATATAAATTATACAAGAAGATTTGGTTTGACATCACCCGAAAACAAGAATATTGAAAGAACCAGGGAAAAGTTCACGTTCTTGACTTGAATCTTAAATTAGAGCTTTGATTCTTCAATTTTCGTATGTTAATTGTCTTGATTCTTGTGTTAGACTTGTTCCTGAACATGTAATTATGGAATATTATGTGGTGTCCCATCCAAAACAGTCTCAGGTAAGTTAAATAGATGATAGAAATTCATCCCGATAAGAGTTTGAATCAAAAGATGAAAACAGCTCGTCGGGGTTGAAATTAAACTAGCACAGGTGTGTCACCTTCTTCCTTTGAACCCTTGTTGTTCATCAAGTTTGGGATCAATTGCGAATTGGTCCCTAAACTTTTCGATGGCTCATCTAGGTCCTTTTTCCATTCTTTTTCAGTCTCTTACTTTTCTAATGCATCCAATTGAATCCTAGATCTCTCTAATTATCATCATGTGGGTTGAATAATCTTTTGGATTTGTGCCATTTAATCCCCAAACTTTTGATTTCTTCTATTTAAGCCCATTCTTCACCTAGTTTCACAAACAACTTGGTTAGATAACCTTTCATTAGTCTCATGATTGAATTTTTTGAGTTAATAGCATTAACTTTTCAACATGACATTGCTAAAATTAATCTCTACTTATTTAATGTAAAATCAGCGTGTGTGTGTGTGTGTGTGAAGATTTATGTAAAACTTCACAAAGTCATAAATTGATTCAATTCCCGACCTTCTATGGTCAAATTTTCCATTTCTTCACTCATAAGATACACAGTCCTAAACTTTATTCTTTTCACTCTTTTCTCAGAGTATGATCTAAAGGATGAAATTATACACTATTTCTTACCCTCTCTAGTTTAGTTAGATATCACTAATTGTAGCTCAACACATTGAAAAAGGAAGGATTCTCCTTATTTTTTACTACTTCAATCTCCAAGAATCAATTAAGCTAATAATCCATTGTCAAAGTTCTACTTCTCTCAAATAACTATTTAGAGCTTATCCAAGGTATGTAGTACATTAAATAATTATTTATTTTTCTTTTTCACATCTCATGTGCGGTCTTTTTCCATTAAGCTTTCTACGTGACTCTTGTAGTGAGTTTTTGGGCGAAACTGCAAGTCGGATGACTATAGGGCACAACCTTTGTAGGCTTAATCACTTGAGTAATAAAGGTTATGAAGAGATATTTCACATGAGACAGTTTTTTTTTCTTTCTGTCTTTTTTGCCATAATTATATGCCCCTCACTAAAGACTCATTCTCAAGAATTGATTCCCTAACTTAAGATTTTCATCTAATTTTTATCTTATTGGCTCAGATAATCCACACAGAAATTAGCACATATAGAGTCCACCCTTATCTTAATGTCTCTCTACAACAGCTCAATCACCCTCAAATTATCCTTTAATTGGTTTAAGGATGTATATTATAATGGTTGTTCGGGTTAAGTATCTAAGGTCCATTATTTTCAACATACTCGACAATATGAGTCGAAATATTTCTTCATGATGCAAAACATAAATCTCGTGTGCAAGAATATCAAGTTTTGCATTAATAAGCATAATCTAACTTAACATATAACTTTACAATTTATAGTTCAACACTATGTTCCAATATATACATCATCGTTGGCAAATTATCCGACCTACACTAGCATATAGAACATATAAAAGAAATAAGAAAAACTCAGATTAACTTATTTTTCTAATTTTTCTATTTTTTTCACACAAGCATGCAAAGTTTAAAAATAGAAGGTCGATGTAAATCTCTTCCCCAAACTTATAATAGACATTGCCCTCAATGTGTAGAGATATAACAAGCAATAATCAAAATTAAGGGCAAAATAGGGAACTAAGAACTCCTCAGATATCAATCTGAAGGTGGTGGAAAGCACGGATAGTAAGACCCGGATCCTAACGATTTAAAAGGAGATGATGGAAGCAATGGAGGCCTGCTTGTCATAAAGTCCCTCATCCGGGCATACATTTCTTCTATTTGTCTTTGCATTTCTTGAGACCTGGTGCTCATGTCCTGCATTAGTTTGTGAGTTTCTTAAAATATGGCATCCATGGCCTCCAATTGGACTTGCATACCCTCCAATCTTCTGGTACACCTATCCATCCTCTTAGTTGGTCATTGTCACTGCGCAGGTCAGAGAGGTCGGACTGAATCCTACTAATAACTTACTGCATACCTTGCCCTCTACCGTCATTCACATGTTCACTCACCTGTGAAGTCATCATCATTCTGTTACACAGTCTGCATCGTCCTGGCTGTCATACTTGCATACCTCTAATTCATAATATGCATATATGTCATTAGGCACGACTGTAATTCTTCCCTTTTTATGTACTACATGCATAAGACTCACCTAATGACTGTCTTATATAGGATATATGATCCCTGCATCCAATAATTTGAGCACTTTGCTAAGTGTGTTTTACACACGACTTTTATACCAATTTAACTTAATTGTTGGCTTAATTTTATGATTATAGAGCATTTTTAATGCATTTGCTAGTATTGCTTTAAAGGTGTAGTAAAGAGGTGGAAAAAAGGGTGTTGAAGTGTACAAACAAGCAACAGGGGAAAATATATAGAAAAATGGCGTCCAAGCGCCATACAAGTAGCCCCCAAGTGCTGGAAAAGACAAAGGAAAAAATGTAGAGAAGCAACCAAGCAATGGATTTCATAAGGAAAAACATCTTCAATCGCTGATGGTGATAGGGCGATGGTGGAACTCACTTTCGTAATCGGTTATTCCAGGCGGTTCTTGCTAAATATGGGGTACAACATCGAATAGCCACACCCTATCACCCTCAGACAAGTGGACAAGTTGAAACATCCAACAGACAGTTGAAAAGGATTTTGGAACTCACGGTGAATGCATCTCGAAAAGATTGGTCCAAAAAATTGGACGATGCTTTGTATGCCTATCGCATCGCTGTACAAGACGCCAATTGGAATGTTGCCTTACCGAATAGTATTAGGTAAAACTTCCACCTACCAATTGAATTCGAGCACAAGGCATATTGGGCATTGAAGCAGTTGAATATGGACCTTGAAAAGGCTGGAAAAACAAGAATACTGCAGCTTCACGAATTGGAAGAGTTCAGAAAAAAAAGCTTATGAAAATGCATCCATCTAAATGCATCCATCTACAAAGAAAGGACAAAGCAGTGGCATGAAAAAAAACATTCGACAACGTATTTTCAGCGTAGGGGATCAAGTACTCTTGTACAATTCTAAACTTAAGAAGTTCCCAGGAAAATTGAAATCAAGATGGTGTGGGCCTTTCACTGTATCCCAAGTTTCCTTACGGAACAATGCTAAGTGTACATCACCTCCTACATAAGGGTGTCCATTATGGACACCCGGTGCCTCCCCATTGTAGGGTGTGATGTACCACTAGCACAACCCTTCCTTACGGTACAATTGAATTACACCACCCAACAAAGGACAATTTCAAGGTTAATGGACAACGCATCAAACATTATGTCGAGGGTTTTCCCACCGTTAAAGAGAGCGTTGAACTAGCTGTACATGAATAATCGCAGCATCGAGTCTAGCTAATGATTTTAAAGAAGCGCTTCTTGGGAATCAACCCAAGCACTATCCCTATTAATTACTTAGTTTTTAATTTTTGGTTATTTCATTCGTTGTTTATAATGATTATCTTATTCGTAACATCTCGTTGTATTGTAGGACAAGCTGCAATTTTGGGGGTGCGAACAAGAGTGAAGGGAGATTTATACCCAAATCATCAAGAAAGAGAGGATGATAAAGTCATGAGTGGCAAATTCGAGGTAACAATATCATACACAGTATTGTAAAAAAAATCAGAAACACAGCAGCCAGGCACTGTATCGCTACAATTTAAAAAAAACAAAAAAAAAAACCATCCATTCCCTATTACTAAATCACTATATAATAATCAAACCCTACCCTACCCATTTATAATTTCACCCTCCTTTCCCCCAACCTATTCCCCTTAGTTTTTCTCTCTCAATTTTTTTTTCTCTTCTTTCCCATTCTTCATGGTTTCACCAACAATCACACATATTGCATTTTCCATTTACCACAAAGGGTTTAAGTTAATTTAGTTGCAAGTGGTGATTTTATTCATTCTCTTTCCTCCAAGCTAGGGGTTTTAAGGTAAATTTTCTACTTTTCTTCCTTCCTCATTTTTTTTTTCAAATTGTATGAATGTGGAGTGTGGGACTCAAATACTTGTGGAGTAATGGGTTTGTTTGTGAAGATGTGGTGATTTGGTTTTTGATTATAGCATATACCATTGCCAAATTGAGGGACACTTGTGTTGCCCCCAAGGTGTTTGATAAATTGCCAATGTGAACATTCATGTCTACTTAAGGATACCCAAGTCCTTGAATTGTTTTATCTATATGTTGGATTGTTTTTGGTGATGCCAATTGTGGACATTGTCTTACAAACTACCTATATCTATTTGCTCACCATCGCACACTGTGTCTCATGGAACTTTTCTTGCAGGATGACTCTATACGTTGTGGTGCTTGAAATGTTGAATAAATTAATGTAGTTTTAGAGTCATGTTTTATCATCCTTGTCTATTTGTTACCTATGTTGCTAAGAGTTTTCTTCTTATTGTTTCACATAGGTACATTGCCGCATAAAAAAAAAAGATCAAAAGTCGTAGCTTCCTCTTCCATCTCCTTTGACAAGAGTAAGTTCATTAGTGATGAGGTCTCAGATAGATATAACAACATGGTTGTGCACAAAAATGTATACCGAAAAGGGGATTTAAGAACTACATGAAGGAACAAATTGAACAGTACAAATGAAAAACCTTTGCCAAGCAGCCACGACCATCTTTAATCCCTGTTGTTAGAGAATTCTATGCTAATGCAAAGGAATACAGGGATTTTTGGGTATTTGTGCGGGGTAAATGGATACCTTTTGATAGAACCTTCATTAATAGGTTCTATAATTTGCCAGACATTGAGGAGGATGAATATTCTCGACTGCGTGAAGTGGGAGTTGATCCTGACGAAGTCATTG
Organism: Fraxinus platypoda; assembly: GCA_903798405.1. Classification (NCBI taxonomy): domain Eukaryota; kingdom Viridiplantae; phylum Streptophyta; class Magnoliopsida; order Lamiales; family Oleaceae; genus Fraxinus; species Fraxinus platypoda. The sequence goes on from CAIGRT010128515.1 coordinate 9,294, forward strand.
GTATTTTGGCAAAAACTGGAACTTCTTGGAAGCGATCAGAAGCTGATGTAATTAACTTCCCCGCCTTGGGTATGACATTATGGTGCAAGGCTTGGCATCATTTCATCTATGCTAAACCTATTCCGAGTAGCAATCTGAGCGAGGTCAGCAAGGAATGGGCGACCCTAAATTACGCCATTCAATGTGGCCTGTCCATTGATGTTGGCAGGATTATCCACAACAACATCCTTCGTACCTTGAGAGGTTTTACTACATGTGGCTTGAGGTGCCCATCATTGATTTATAAACTTTTCTTGAGAGGTGGGGTTGTCACTCACCCGTCTGAAGAGGTCGTGCACCCAAAATCGGTGATTACAAGAAAACATACATGGAAATTCATGAGCCGGACAAATCCCTCAGTGCACCACCCTTCGAGTCTGCAGAGCGGCCATCTCGATTAGGTAGACCACCACCTCCTGGCGACCCTAACACGGACCTTGCAGCAGAGTTTAATGTGATGCAACTACAACTGAATTTGATGAAAAACACGATGTATGAGCAGTTACATTACCAAAATAAATTCAACACAGTCCTGGCTTCAATTTATTCTAACCGAACTTTTCCTGAACCGCCTCTGCTACCTGATCACACTGCAAATTCGACCACACCTCGAGAGGACACCGACAACAACGAAAATAATTAGTGTCTTCTCTCAGGTAAGTATCCCTCATGTTCTTGCCATTAACATTGGTTTGAGGGTATTTATTTTGCCTATGTCGTTGGTGTGATTATGCATATTTATTTTGTGTTTTGTGTGATTGGCGTATTTTGTGTGTTGGTTTATTCTATAAATTTTTTTTTATTGTGTGCTTGTGTGAATTAGATAATCTTGTTGCAATGATGAATATAGTTGAAAGCATGTATTAGTTCGTGAATGGGGATAAATCATGTGCTTGAGTTTAAATTTTCGCTTATCCATGATAAACATGACAATAATTATGCATTAAAATGAGGTATAACGTCTTACAGGAACATGAAGGTTCATATGCATAGGCTATAGAGATGACCTAGATGCTTAACCCATTAAACCATGATTCACAACTTCCCTTGACCACATATATATTTGGAACGTGCTAACGTGTGAAATAAATGGTTTAGGATTGTGGTGATTCCGTGCATGTAATATGATTTGTGTGGAGTGTTTTCAACTTTCTAGAATACGCTTGGTGATGACCAAATGCTATCGATCTAACCCCTATATATTTTGCTTTTCTTTTATAGAAAATAAGCAAATGCACTGATTTAGCTTATGTCTCACATCGGCACCTTTTTTACTCGAGTGATTAAGTCTATAGGGTATCTTGAAACCTGGTACCCTTTGGTATTCAAAAGTCGGAGAGTTACTGTACTAAAAGCTTACTACATGGGTCAAGAAGAGAAAAATGGGTGAGGTCAATAATGGGATGAAAAAAAAAGTATGCAAGAGTGCAAGAAAGAATTCATTGTTGGGGGCCTAGATGACTGGTGGGTTTGAATCACCTAGTATAAGCTAGTTTGTTGAATACTCATTATTGGGAGAATCATCACATAAATAAATTGTTGACATTGTCGGTTAAACGAAACCAAATTAGAAAGGTGTAAGGAAGTGATAAGTGAAACTAAACTTAGGATTACACCATGGTGAGAGTGTAAAAGAAAACAAGTTTGGAGGTATGTAAATCTCATGAGCGAAGTAAGGAATGAATTGTCCATTAAGGGTTGGAAATTGAACCAACTTGTGAATGTTCGACGTTACACTTGATTTTTCACACACACACACACACACACACACACACACGTTTGCATTGGATAAGTGAAAGTTTAGCTCTTGTATTGTAATTTTGAAGTCATTTATAGATGTGATACAATGTTCTCAGTACTGAGTTGAATTGCAAAAGATCTGACTAAGTTTGTGTTTGTCTTTTCTTTTTGATTTTCTTTGTATTTGTGTTTGCTCAAGGACTATCAAACTGTTGAGTTTGGGAAAATTTGATAAGTGTGTTTTACACATGACTTTTATACCAATTTAACTTAATTCTTAGCTTAATTTTATGATTATAGAGCGTTTTCGATGCGTTTGCTAGTGTTGCTTTAAATGTGTTGTAAAGAGGTGAAAAAGGGGGTGTTGAAGTAGACAAACAAGCAAAAGGGAAAAATATACAGAAAAATGGCGCCCAAGCACCATACAAGTAGCGCCCAAGTGCTGGAAAAGACAAGGGAAAAAATGCAGAGAAGCAGCGCTAGCGCTGCATATTACCCAAGAGCAGATTTGTTTCAGCAAAGCGCTGCCTGGACAACTATCGAGGCGCTTAGGTGATGCATCGCCAAAGTAGGGTTTTGCTGTTTGGGTCGCAAGAAGGCCAAAAAACGACTCCAAACTTGCCAAGCACGAGTAGGGAAGTATAAATAGACCTAAAGAGGCACGATTTAGGGGTTCTGAACATTGAAAAAAGGAGGAATACAACGAGAAATCAAAAAGATAAATCCAAAGAAGAAATTCATCATGAGATTCAAGTTTAAAGCAAAGATTGGAA
>CAIGRT010128517.1:0-13784 GCA_903798405.1 Fraxinus platypoda
TTTTGCAGTCAACTTTTGCTAACTAATTTTGAACTTTTTAACCCACAAGTACAATTACTTAATTCAGTAAAAGGTGAAAGAATATTCACTATTTTTTCTGCACTACCGTAAAAGCTTATATGTTGCCATGAAATTGATCTTCTGCTCTCGGTGGATGGAATAAAAATTTCTCACTGATGATGTGGAAAGACAAGCAGTGAATTTTTTTCCTACGAATAATGTTATTCATCCCCACTGGGGTTGAGCACCAATCTATGTGGCAATTACATGACATTAAGCCCCTGTTTGTCTACCATTATTCCAAAAAATTGTTTGCTACAGTAAGATTCTCCACCACACATTCACCCAATAAAAATATTCTACACACAAACCAATAAAATTACTTTAATTTTCAACCACACATTATTCAAAAAATACTATTCATTACTCTATTTTTCTCCCATTAATGGGAGGAGACAAACACACCCTAAATAATAGATTCATTTCAATACAAAGTCACACGACTCATTTAATTAAGTCTATCATTTAATACCGTGTAATTGCCACATAAATTTGTGCTCAATCCCCAGTGGGGATGAATAACATATTCAAATGTGTTGTATGCTTCGAAAATTTATAAACTTTCTACCTATGTATTTGTTTTTTTAGACTAATTAACATTCATAACACGAAAGCAATTCTAGACTATCATTCAAAATAATGACAAAGCAAATAGCTTATGACGTGTAATCGACGACTGTTTGTATACATGATGTTTGGCAGAGTGAGCAAACGTGAACACTGAACCTCATTATGTGCATGCTCTATTGTGTCGCAACTTGTGTTACAACATAATATAGCAAGTGCATATAATTCCTAGACAATTATTTTAAACATCGACAAAGATCGAAAAAAAAACACATCGCTTATAACTTGTAATCAACGACTGTTTGTATGCAGGATAGTCAGACATTTTCGATCCATATACTTGATGTTTACGAGGATTGGTATTTCCTATCATGTTCACTACCACCTGTTTGGTGGAAATTAAAATAAATTTTTTAGTAAATTTTGATAAAAGTTAATGAAATGTGTGATTGTTAAATTGCAGATACCGTGAAATATGTGATTAAAATTAATTGTTGACTTTAACTTAAATTAAAATTTAGATTTTCATCTCTACCAAGCAGGGGCTTATTAGAAAGGTAGATTATCATCAAACATCACAAATACTAGAAAACAAAGCTACAAAATTATTAATTTATGACCATTTCTAGTCGGCGATCGACTCGATCATGCATCTCTGAAGTCCTATGTCTGGGAATATCCCAATTTATATTTACAACGCAAGATATTAGAGCTGCACAAAACAAAGAGTTACCCAACAAATATCTATAACTTTTTACCCTTTCTTTTTTATCACTACTTTCTACTTTACTGCCAATTGCTCTACTCTATGGAATAAACAAACATACTAAACGAAACGAGAAAAAAGTGTTAGTGTGGGCTATACTTGCTCGATAAATATCAGGACAGCCAAAACAAGTCGAAGTCCTTGCTATACAGTGAACGATCTTGAATCTCCAAATTTGCTACATGCCAATTTATGAGCTGCAATTGGATACATTTACACAAAAGCAGTGCCAAAGGAAAAAGCCACCATTCACTTTCGTCCCTGAGTCCACAGAAACGGAAGAAGAAAATGAGAAGATATATATAGCCAAAAACTGAAATTTAGTATGAAAAGCTTGGAATTCGCCTCACATATTCCATGGCTGGAAGTAAGGAATTTTTTTGCTCGACTGTGAACTATAGTGAACATAACCACAGATGAATGCAACACCCTGGGATATTGCCAAAACCAATCAAGCAGTTAGAACAAGTGTTTCAAATTGAATTAAATTCAATTCTTCTGTAAGTTAAAAATGAATAGTCAAATAAATAAATCAATCAGAGAACCTAGAAAAGTCAAAAGGATGTTCATGGTTATTGAAAAGAAAGACATGATTCAACGAAAAATCAAATAAGAAATGGAAAAAATAAAATACAAGTAAAATAAGATGACCATCAAAAGTATCCTATGAATGTCTCCCATTCACAACTTAAAATAGTACAACATTTAGAACTGAACTTGTAAACATGATACATTAACTTACAATATTTATCAAGGACGTGACATTCCACAAAGCATACACACGTGCAAGACCTGCTGATCGCCTTGGTCCATGACTAAATAAAGCATTGATTCCAGCAGGGAAGGGAAGTAAAATTCCAAGAGGTAAAATAGACAAAACAAGCAACACGTATGTCAGGGAAAGTGAATACAGCTGCAGCAATGTGAGCAAGACTAAGCTAAAATCTCCAAGAAGCAGAATAGATACAACCAAACCAACAAGATCCTGCAGCACGAGATGCACAGCATGTTTAGGAAAGAAAAATATTAAAAAACTACCTACAGTGGCTACCCAACACGTGTAACCAAGAAAGGAATGTTCCAACGCTTTTCTCTACTCTATTTTTTTTTTGGCTGTGGGAAGAGGAGAGAGGAGAAATTACCTGGTGGCCAACAGGTTTAGAGTTGTGAATTAGAAAAGAGAGGGCAAAAAATATATCTCTTTTCTCTTCAAGCATCTTCAAATTGTTAACATCGACAATGCTGCCGTAAGCCTTGTGCCTTAGGTTTCCATCAGTGCTTCTCCAAGTTTGGCTCAGATATGTCTCTTCTCTCGTGAAAATATCAACCGTACTGCTTCAAAGAAAAAGATGTGAATAAAGATAAGAATTATGCACAGAAACCTAGAAACATATGTTTCTTCTTAATATTATAATTTCTATAGAATTTGTTCACTTAAAAAGCCAAAAGAAAAAAGACCAACATAATGCATGCACAAAGAATGGTCAAGAAACTTACTAAGCTGGTTCAACTAATTCCTACTTCCTTATCTCATTGTCTTTATAAGTGATGTGACTTAGTAAAGTTGCACCTAAAACATGGGATTCCATTTAAGAGATAGAACATCTAATTATGTGAGAGGAAAGGAAAAAGAGAAGCGATAAATTTGTTTATATACATATATATTTTTATACTTCATATAGTCTAAACATGAAAGATCAGATCAATGTGTATGTCTGCATTGATGTTATCGAGATTCCATACCGCAATTGCTGTTCATTAGCTCCACGGAGACCTTCTAAAGATGCAGAGTCCATTTCTTCTTCGACAGCATATACCAAAAGTCCATAATGAAAATAACCACCATTTGTAGCTTGAAACCAGGCAAGATCCACCCCCACACCATAAATCCTTAAAGTGGGATTTGCAAAAGTCTCAAGCCATTTAAGGACAGGGCGGAACTTTGCCCTAAGGCAACCACGATGTACCAAGCGTAATTGTGCATTCAAACCAGCCACAAAGCGAAACCATGTGGTAGGTGGCATAGACTGAAAGTAGAACTGTAAGTTAGTACAATTTTTATCATTCAAAGTTCACAAAAGGAATTGCTTTTCCAAATTCTTATTTCTTCTTCATGCAAATTTTGTACTTCTGTTTCTTAGCATCAAGTTACAAACCTGACTCATGAGGTTGGTGATGATTTTGTCATTGTGGAGTGAGAAAGGAGTCATGTAACTTCCATCACCTCCGAACAATAGAGACATTGGAAATCTTTGACATAGAGGAGGAGGAAGATCGCTTCTCTTTTCATCACCACCAAGAAAAAAGTCTATATATGCTAGCATTAAATCAGGTGTTGCCGCCACCTACAGTCATGTATATTAACAACGATGAGTATGAAAAAGTTTGAATTCTGTTTGAGTCACATTATACTTTCTGAGTGTTGTGAAATGGATTTATAATGCATATGCCAAATGAGGAGTGCAGTTTTCATGGTGGTTAGACTTGAGGTAAATGTGCCCTAAGAAGCCAAAAAAGTAATTTTGATTTTTAAAAGCAACAAATATATATAATAACAAATGTGGAGATGCAAGACTTCAAATATATCTTTTTTTTTAACGAGACCCAAGCATCAAAACGTCAGGGAAACAATGAGACACGATCTAACGTTTACAACAAACTCATCCACCTTAACTGGAAGGTAATTGTGAGCATCTACGTGCTTTGTTAGCTTTGCTTTGTTCTAACAACCCTTATTCCCCACCTGACCACCTCCAAACAAGAAAAGGAAGAGAGATGAAGAGAAAGTAAAACTTGAATGATGTCATAAAGATCATGGAAAATCTGATGTACTGACCTTTATCTTTTTTGAAAAAAATCATATCGGAATTTTATTAATTACAGAAACATCAATGCATGATCTTTGGCCACAAATATGTGAACTTCTTCAAAAAAGTTGACAAAAGTGTGTATAAAATGTTTCAACTAATTATAGTCCCTGGAAAAATTACCTTCAGTCCTTCATACAGAGCACGTGAACGGCAAGAACGCAAGCAAGCATGATCATATTCCGATCTCACGAATTCTCGAAGCCGTTGTAACATCACTTTCCTTCTCCATTGTTGCCATGACCACGCAAGAGGATATGCAAGAATACAAAGAATACTATGCACTGATCCTTCCCACCAATGATATGCAGCAATAGCATTGATCTCATCCACAAACATATTAAATGCATCCTCATATCTGCCATTTAAGTATATCATTTAGACTTTTGTCCCAAGTCTGCAATGTGAGATCGATGACGAGATACAAATACAACAAAAATCCATCCCTCTGGGATGTCAAATGGGAAAAGGGAACAGATTAAGAATAACTGATTCATATTTCATGGTATAAGCAACTATTGCATATTATCAATCAACAAAATAAATAGAGCCAAAAGAAAATATAAAATAAATGAAACTTACACAATTTCTTTTATTTGTTCAGGAGGTGTATGAGGAAGAAGCCAAGGTTTACTAAATGTGTTTGGGCCCAAAAAATACATTCTGTGCATGTGACTCTGAGACTCCTCGACCCTGTTAGTTTCCATTACCTGATTGTGGGCAAGAAGTCAGCATTCTAATCTTTTTGTCTCTACAACAGCAAGGCAGGATTACATGTCACTAAACTAGATAAAATTAACAATGCAGAGTTGCTCACAGGATACCTCATTAAGCGACTCCAGGAACGGAAACGAGTGATCTATTTGGGAACCCTGTTGTGTAGGAGCAGGGCCAGGTAACTCATCAACCCCAATAAACTTCATCCTTGCAACACTAAGGACCAAAGCTAGCAAGATGAGGAGACCCAAAAGCAGAAGACCAAACCACCAGGGTCCTCCAAACGTGTATATCAACTCTTCAAGAGCTGTATAGCAATTTGGCATGTGATATCTCTCAGATGCGCATTTGTAAGGACAAGGTGTTTCCGTAATACCACCTGATAGGGGCAACCAGAAATTAGAAATAAACAAGGATTTCACAAGACAATGTTTAAATAGGATAGTGAGACCCTAACATTGAAGTGTGTGGGACTACCATACTGAGAGAATACATTTTGATAATAGTTAATAAATTGGTGAGATATAATATTAAAAAAACTCAAAGACGAAGACAATAATATCTCAAAGAATGACATTAAATTGGGGAAAGATAGCTGCATAAGCCACTTCAAAGGAAATACCTCGAACATAAATATAAACAGCACGACTGGGAAGTTCAGAGCTTGGGCATGGAAAACAGAGGGAGCTATCTGATCCTGTAACATTTTTATAAGTACCAGTTGGACATTCCTGCAGAATTACATTACAAACAAGTAAATAAGCAAACAGAATAGTTATGCTCCATCACCTGTGAACTTCTAGTTACTGAACAGAATAAACCTTTTTCTTAAATTAAAAATATCAATTAGACTTGCTAAATAAAAAATGGAAAATGAAAATTAATTTGTTAGTAAGCAAATATACACCGAGATGCATTTTAAACTGAAAACAAAACCCTCTTCTCAAACATAGCAAAATCTAGGACAAAGGAGAAGGCTAGTTCAGGGTAGAAGCCTGGATTTCAGGTGAGTAATCAGAGCAACAATACTGGAGAAAAGAAAGTATTGCGAAAAACTCAAATCAATGCACAATAAATTGTGAAATACCTCGCAAAATATTCCATAAAGCCCCTTGGGACAAGTTTTCCCACTGACTGTTCCATTTTCTCCAGTGTAACCCTGAATGCCACCCAATCCACCCCTAGGGTAAAAGAAGAATCTAGTTTACTGAAAAAGTTTCCCAGAAAATACTAATACACAAGAACAAATGCAAATAATGATACCACGAAAAATGATTATACATATTACAAATCAGCTTTGGAGCCAAGTTATCTTGAAATAACTTACTTTCCAGCAAAATTCTCGCCGACAACAAAAATCAGAAAAAACTTTTTAAGTTTGATCAGCCAGGACAAGGCAATAAACAATTATCTGGAACTGAAAGGTGTAAAGAATAGGAAGGCTACAATGATAGAAAATAATAAGATGCAGTTCATTATTAGAAAACATATTGTCAACTTCCATAGAGTATTGCATCCTGAGTATTTGGTAACCAACTATATCAATTTGGGAACTATATAATACTAACCCTGTATGAATGGTTCCATTTACACTAGCTATCTGCTGATATACGTCTCCAGTGGGAATGTCTGACCAGTGGAAATGAATCCTTCCACCTCCACCTCCTCCTCCACCACTCGGACTTCCATGACCCCCGACACTTGATAAAATGCCAGATTCACTGAGAGTCAGAGTACGCAAAAACAACAGGACAGTTCCACCAGATCCACCCCCAGGTCCAATATTCCCACCATCCATAACCAAATTCTTCTTTTGGAGACTTTCCTTAGAACTGTCTCCATCAGCTCTAACTGAACCTTCAACTAATAAACTCATCAAGGGCTGCGCCAGCGAACCCATCACTGCATGGAAAGTAAATATAGTGAGAGAATAAAGAAGACGGTTAGTTACTCTGAATGACAGAAATATGAGAATCAAATGCATGTGAACAGAACAAGAGAATTTGAAAATATCAGCAGTAGAAACTTTCACGATATTTGGCATAAAGTGAGGTAAGAGCTCTACCCACCCACACTTTCTCCTCCACTGAAAACAAAGGCATTCAATAAAGAAACTAAAAATTGGGACAAAGATGATATAAATTATCATTCCACAAGTGTTACCGAGGAAAGCAGCAAAAGACAAGCTTAATGTTGAGGATAAAAGATACGATCAAATTAATAACAGTTACAATACCAATATGCTAAATAAGATGGCTTAATGCAATTCCCTAGTAAACTGAAATTGATAACCAGCTAAAGCATGTAGCGTATACAGAGCATATAGTAACAGCAGCTGAATCAAAATTGTGCCAATCAATTCCAATTCAGGCTAAAAAATATATACTTGAAACTTTGATATCTTGCCAGAAATCTTTCATTTTGAGTCAGTAGTTAAGCCATAATCTCTCATCCAAAAAGTGAAAATTGCAAATCATGAAGCCTATCTCATAATACTGGCACTTTAATCGCCTACACGTGTCAATTACTTGTTTCCTAGAAGCTTTGAAATGTGCAGACAATATCTGTTCAACAAAGTATATTGATCACTACCTAAACAAGTAGAATGACGTCAGCAGAACTCATGTCTGAAAAATAAATTTGACAGACAAAAATAAAACTAGTTCTACAAAATTGTAATTGGTTGCTATATCCATATGATGGTCCCAGTATGTCCATCATACTAATAGTCTTGAAACCAACTTTTCACATTATGGCAACCATTTCTAGTATAAACCGACAATGTTACACAATTATTTTTTCATGGTTTATCTCAAGTTCCACTCTTCCATTTGTCAGAGAAGGCCAATGTCGAGTATGCCCCTCACCGTAAATGGACAACACAACTTCATCTCGATTAATTTGTGGCCTCTAAAGAGTTAACAGTAATAACTATCGAACTATGACTCCCAAATCAGCCAATGCAAAGTTACCACGTTATGACATAGGAACAATGATTCAAAAGCTGGCAGACTTGGGCTAACCTAAAATACCACCACCGGCAGTTGAACCAGCCGAACTATCAGTTCCGCTCCCACTACCCAGTTCACAAGGCAAATCAGCATCTCCATATGATATGCCACCCTCAACGCAGCTGCCATTGTAACACCCCATTCCACCCATACCGCCATGCCCAGCACCACTGCCGAGACCATTACTTAAAAATTTTCCTTGACCTGTACCTCCAATGCAGCCTGAAAAACCGATGTACCAAAATAACAGGAAATATAATTCAACCAATTAACATAGAGTCATTCAATATTTGAAAGGAAGTATTATTAATAGAACATAAAAATAAATGCAAAACACATTGCCCATTCTCCAGGATTTCAAGTCAAGAGAGATCCGTCTGCCATGCCCAAATTACTAAAAAAGGTGAAGTGATTATATCATTAAAAGAGTAAATGAGTCATACCCATTCCAGATGTGCTAATTATTCCAGAAGACTGGACAGTGATGGTTCTTGCTCTGTGGAAATGAACAACAGATCCTTCAATGGAACCTTGTACAAGGATATCCTCAACTCGACAGATCTGCAGATCATACAAGTAATTAAATATTAGAAAAAAATTATGATACCTACCTTGATTAGAGCATAACCCACATGACAATAGTTACAGACAATATTAAGCATTAAGAGCTAACTAAAACTACAGGAGAAAAATACACATTTACTATCAGCAANGCTAACTAAAACTACAGGAGAAAAATACACATTTACTATCAGCAAACAGCCACCTGTAAGGTGAAGGACAGAGAAGAGTTCACATTGCAATCTTCAGGTGGATGGAGGAGTTCAAAGGGACAATTTTGTAAATCACAGTTCAGCTTTAATGACCTACAAAACATAAAAAAGCAAACATCAGTGAAGGAAAGAGTGGAACTTCCAGATAATTGGATAGAACTGAAAATCACAACTTACACAGCATCATCCAAAGCACTTTGTGAAGGACCGCGCAGAGCAGAACCAGGTCCAATCTTCATGACAACATAAGATATGGAGGGAAAAAGAATAACGCTTTAGAATAGTTTAAGAAACATTTACAAAAGGCCTAAAAGTGCATCACGGACATGGCTTGTGACAGCAATATTCATTTAACAGTCAGGTCAAGCAACAAGCTAAGGTTATGGGCATAATGGGAAACAACTATTGAACAATCTTGCTTCATTATTTTATTTTATTTTTTTGCACCATGAAAATCAAATTGAGCAACATTGTTAAACACAATTAGTTGAAAGAATTATACGTAAAGACACACAGATGCGATGAAAATGTCAGAAGATTTAAGAAGAACAAAGAGTCCCATCAGCTAGAAAGTATGGCAATGTCATTCAAACAAGATTGATCAAACAGAAAGCAAGAAAAGTTGAAGCCACCAAAATTCAAATAACTAATCATACCAGAAGCTTAAAGATGAAGGTAAATAAACTAAGATGATCAACTAACATCATCTGGTCAGACTGGATAAGGCAGAAAACAAAAAGATTGTAGTTTTCCATGGAAAGTGGGGAGGCAGCAGAATAGGAAAAGGTGCTGCAGCTAGATGAATATACAAGCCAAATTTAGCACCTATGGATGTTGACAGGTGAAAGTTGGCTTTCATCAGTTACCTACCGTGGCCAAATACATTGTAAGGAAAACAAATTCTTGAGTATTGAGATAAACACACAAGACATGTAAACCCCAATTACCTTAAGCACAAAGAAAGAACAAAACTTCAGTAAGCAGGGCACGAATTACAAAATTCCTTTTTTGGCTTAGTTGTATGAACTTGAAAACCAAACACGCATTTCAAAAAACAAAACAGAAGGGGATAAAAAGTTCTTGCATCCATATACAAAATTAAAAAATGAAATTGCTGGTTAATATAATACTAAAGAATCTTTTTTAGTCGCACAAAGTCAAATATGAATTCCACTTACATTTATGCTATAAAACAACGACAAAACAAGACGTTGTGCTTCAATGAAGTCTCCTGGTCCTGATAAATTTAATAAGCCTTGCCCATGGACCCCCAGATTTGCATTTGAATGAATAAATGATGACTCCTGAGCAACGAAAATGGACAAGAAGGTTACGTGAGAATCCCAAGAGCAAGACACTGCAAGAAATAGAAGGCCAATACTGCACCTTCAGTACTAAAAGATTGCTAGCCTCTAGTAATGATGTCTCGACAGCTCCATCTCCACCTCCATATATTTGCATCCTTGAATTCCACATCAAAAACATTTTAACAGACATGCGAAGAGCCCCGAAAACCTAGAAAAGTATGTGGTGATCAGACAAGTATAAACAGCAAACAAAGCCTTGTTCCCAATAAATTAGGGTCAACTACATGAATTATTTTTCTCCACTACGTTCAATTCTGGCAATCACACAAGCTTATATTACTCAAAGTACTAAAACAATAACTCATCAGAGAGAAACAAACTGCATGTATAAGCTGACTAAACAAGATCCAAGATATCAAAAACTAGTATTGCAGTTCATCAAGATAGAAAAATATTCATAGAACAACAAACCAGAGAAACCAGTAAGCATGAGACCAGAACTCCACAAGGGAAAAGAGGGTGGCAGCAATCCAGGGATAATAAATTTAGCCCTGATGACCAAATTTACATGCCTCCCCACCATGAAGAGAATAAAGATTAATAAGATATATTAAAGCTCTTATAAGCTAAGCCCCGTTTGGGATTAATTTTAGAGTCCAACTTCTAATTGTCCAACAACTAGGAGTCGTTTTGGAGTTCGGTAAATTTTAAAAAACTCATAGAAGAATATGTATCGTCTAGCAGCAGATTTGAGAAGCAGTAAAATGATAGCTTTTCAAATTTTGCTTTTAGCTTCTTCAATTGTCTATAAATAAAATTCCAATTTAACCCTACTTAATTTAATTAATTCCTTTTTGTCCTATGTTCATTATTATTCCAAAAATAAATTGAGAAACCAAATTGCTGCAAATCTAATGTATAAAAAAATAACATAAAAGCTTGTGCCTTTATTTTGTAATTTTATAAATTTTGAGTTTTATAGATTTTATTTTTGTCATTTTAAAATAACGATAGTAAATACATTGTATTGGAATTTTTTTTTGACAATATTACATATGGTTATAAAAGTAAAAATAAATTTTAAAAATACTATTAATGATAATAACAATACAAAAAGACATTTTTTATAATCAATATCCAATTTAGTATTGTATACAGGCACAACAATAAATCACTTTTATTTACCAAATGCTAAAATGCTAATTTTGAAACATACAACAATTTTGCAGAAGTTCACAAAACACTTAATTGATTTGATTCTTCGTGCAACTGATTCTTTCGTCAACACGACAAAAGTTTATTCTTCAACAAGTCTAAGTTCCCTCTTATAGCCTCATTCAATGGAGATCTAAACTTGCACAGACAATATCCACGATATAAGCTCAGTAAAGGTGATACCCACAAATAATCTCCAGATGTCCCTTCTCAATGACTTCTTTTTATTTGTAATCTAGTCAAACGTATACCGTTCCATGACGAGTAGAGTGCGCACCCATATGCCAGCCATCTTGAGATCTTTTCAATAATGAGTTCACGTGAATCAAGGGAATTGTACAAGTATAGCCCCAATGTCTTTCCTCGTACACCTTTTCCCTTATTGGAAAGAACATGTATTTTAGAACATTCAATGAACATATACCAGCATGCAGGGGCGGATTTAGGCAGGGGCTGGCCTGGGTAGCCCCACCCCATTTACATTTTCCTTTCTAATTTTTTCATATGTAAAAAAAAAAAAAATTATGTGGAATTTGTTTTTACATTAGCCCAGCCTTTAAAAAAAAATTAATCTAGTCCTGGATCCACCCTGCCAGCATGTCCAACTAGTACAGTTCAAACAAAATGTATCATTTTATGATCTGCGTGCCTACATATATCATGTTATAAATGAACATAGACAAGGTAAAGCATGTAACAAGAAAGTAGACAATTTTAAGGGAGAATGAAACAAGCTTTTGTAAATTCATAGAATTCTTGACATTAGCACAAGTTACATAAGGGATCTATGAAAAAAATGTATAAAGAACTCGTGTATTTTTCTGGAAATAAGGAAAACTGCCACTTACTCTGATTATAGAATCACTCATTAACAGCTCTTCTGCCAATAATTCAAATTCCGACGTCGAATACTGTGCTAGACCAAAGCTCAACACTCCACCACACAAGAGGCTGATTTGTCCTTGAACCTTTATAACGCGTCATAAAAGATGGTTGAATCAGATTCTCAAAAACAAACTTATACCTCAACGTAAAGGAATAAAAAACATGTAGTGGCCTAGATGTCAAAAAAAAAAAAAATTATCAGCATGTCTGAACGATCTAGTCACTGTACGTACTCAAAAGTTGAACCTGATGCAAAAGATTAAGGCATAATCGAATGCATCAATGAAGATGATCGCAGGAAAGATTAAGTAGGAGCTACTAATCGATTATTTCAATCAGATTCTCGCAAGCAAACTTATACTCAACATAAAGGAATAAAAAACGTAGTAAGATGTCAAAAAAATAAAAAATAAAAATTATCAGCACGCCTGAATGATCTAGTCACTGTACATGCAAAAGATTAAGGCATGATTGAATGCATCAACGGAGATGATCGCAGGAAAGATTAGGTAGGAGCTACTAATCGATTATTAGAGATTCAAAAATGGACTTAGCAGTGTAGGAAATACATAAGAATGCAAAAATAGAAAATTGAGATGTATCTGAGTAAATATCTCTCGAAGGCACAAGTATTAAGGAAGAAACAGATGTTCAAGAGAGATTTTCCTCATCTTAAAATGTAAGATCTTTTTCTTTCTTTATTCAGATCAGTTATTGAAGATGAAAAAAATTAGACGAAGGATATAATCAACTTCTGAAAATGTTGCCAATTCCATGGCCTAGCTCCAAGAGCAAAAGGAAAAGGCTTGGTTGAGCAGAAATAGATAGGAGAAATGATACAGAATAAGAAGAAATACACACGAGAAGAATAATCAAATTACGGAATGCTAAACATGATTCTTTTAAGAACCTTCTGGTCTCCAGGCATTAAAAGATTAACACACAAAACAAATGTGAACGCTTCTCCTGAATCAAGAATTTGTGTTAAAGTTGGAAACCTAAGAGAGTTGACACATAAATTGATCGTCCAATGTAAACTTCTAGTTGAGAAGCAGACATCCATAATTCAGAGTGGTAATGCTCAAACAAGCACTAAAGCATGCAGTTTCTCTATTCTCTTGTTCAGTATTTATCCCAAAGTTAACTGGGTGCTCATAGATGAAAGTTTGGTATAAAGAATGTTATTTTTCAAACATTCTCATTGAATGTGCAACTAATATCCCAAATAGAATATTGCATCTATATTTTCATATGGGAAAGACATTAATTCAATTAAGCGGAAAAAACTAAGGTATCACTCGAGGTAAAGAAATCACAAAACTAAAACATCATTTGGTTGACAAGAGTTCCGAATATTAGGGGGTGTTTAATGGATATTATTGAGGACGGAATGTATTTTAAATAGTGATATGATGGAAAATATGTGGTTAAAAATTAAAGAAAAGTTATTGATTTGATGGAAAATATTATTTTATTGAAGCATGTGTGGTTGAAAATGAGAATTGATTTACGGTAGAAAATGAGAATCTGTACCAAACAGGCGCTAAACTTTGATTCGATATCTTATGCTTAGAGTGTCATGTGTATACACAGAAAACCATTGCTAACTTGCTGCT
>CAIGRT010128557.1:0-16701 GCA_903798405.1 Fraxinus platypoda
AATCAAACGGACCCTAAGTAAATTACTTCTTCAACGAAAATTCTTTAAGGTAAATCATGTACGGTAGAAATAATGTGTATGCCAAAGATTGATTGATATATATCGTGTTGTTTGTACAGAAGAATTAATTAAATACATAAAACACATAATCGAGATCTACCACCCATTAGTGGTAAGAATGTTAAGACAAATATTTGTCGATTTTAGGGTTTATTCTAAAAAGTCGAGTCCTTATAAAAGAAGGAAAATAAAATAAAACAAAACTAAGAACTATTAATCGAGTTATCTCACAATCATTATATAACTGCTTGAATAGAAGTTATGGACCCTTTTTTGGTAGAAGCAATTCTTTCTTATAAAGTATCAATTTCGGTACTCAAGGTAGGTTGATAACCGATAGCGGAAACTAATATTTGGCAAGGCAAAACCTATTAATCGAGCTACCTCACACATATATGTATAACGCCGTCCTAGCACTCGAACTCTTTAGTCACGACGAGTCCTAGTTGACGTAAATGAGAGATGACTTTTGAGATGTACGAATTGTAAAATTAACACGCTTCATAAATATCAAAAATAGTTATTAAATTGTTAGCACATAACAAAAACACATTCCTGTTTGACAAATTTGGCGACTTGAAAATGACGACACATCAAGAAAAGTACCAAAAAATGTCTCACATCTTGATCCTACAACAAATTTGGTCAACATTATACTCTTATTGGTATGTACAAAGAATTTTCTAACAACCAATAGAGGTCAAATTTTTTTATTATTGAGATAGACCCTACACATTCCACAAAACTTCCACATAGAATTGCTTCATTGTTATGGCTACAAAGGGAAGGAGGAGGGCACACCCACAAACAACCTCTCATCCAAGCCCATCAAATAAAGAAAAAAAAGCAATCACACAAACTGAATTTCCCTTTGCGCGTGCAAGAAATTTGGTTAGTCGAAGCTCGAGGATCGGCTCCACCTTCCTTGCAAATAATCTTCTAAAGAAACACTTTGCTCGATGCTGCTTATAGAGAGAGAATCTTCCNAAGAAATTTGGTTAGTCGAAGCTCGAGGATCGGCTCCACCTTCCTTGCAAATAATCTTCTAAAGAAACACTTTGCTCGATGCTGCTTATAGAGAGAGAATCTTCCTCGACCCCAAGCAATGCAAGGTTAAGGTGGGATTTGAGATTAGACTCTGAAAAGGATTCGTCATCCAATGCATCAGGTCCTTCAGATGCATTAGCTTGCTGCCTTACATCAGACCCTTCTAAAGGAATTACTTGTACCCTCGCCCATTTATGCATCTCGTCATCACCTTGCAGGAGCTTCAGAACCTACAATTGGTAGTATTCATAATAAGCATTCGTCTTTAGAAAGAAAATATACAGGTGTCCATACACACGAGTGTGATATCTATGTCTGCAAATAAACAAGGATGGTATCGCAAAATTCTGTAGGACATCATCATGGAATATTAAGCTATTGTTTGGACTCCATTATTTCCAAAATGCATTTTTCCCTTTCTTTTTTTCAACCACACATTCTCCAATAAAATAATATTACACGTAAACCCAAAAATTTTCCTTATTTTCAATCACATTCTCAAAAAAATCATTATTCTAAAATACATTTTCCCCAAAATGTGTTTTTAATGAAGTCCAAACAGGGGCTAATATTCTTCAAGCTTAGCAAGAGGATGTTGAACACCTATAAATTCCTATACCGAAAAAAAGTTATTCCCTCAGTCCCATAAAGATAGGTTTACTTTCCTTTTTTGCCTACTATAGGCAGGTCACTTTCCTTATTAAGAGTATAATTGATTTCTTAGTTTTTTAATATGCCCTATTTAATGTATCTTGTTATCAACAAATATGATTTACTCTATTTAAACTTTTATTTAATGTAGGGGTATATCAGAAAAAATGTACAAAAAAATTATATTTCCAACCATATTAATTGTATTATTTTAATTTGTATGAAAATGAAACCAAACCTATCTTTGTGTGACGGATGAAGTATAACAAATCATATTAACTTTGACCTCAATTTATTTTTTGACAAAAGGAACCAAAAGTAACACAGGTTATGAGCCAGACTTCATTAAAGTGAATACAGCTGAAAAGGGTCAAAAGAATTGCATTTTGGGCCATTAAAATTTCGATTACACTGTAAAGGTTAAGCACGTAAGCTTAGTCGACTACAATGGAATTTCTACAGATTACTAACCAGGGTCATGTGGGGCCTAGCTCGGGGTGCACGTCTGATGCATAGTGCTGCTGCTAATACCATCCTCTCCACTTGTTCCTGATCATAGTGACTACCTAAATTCGGGTCTAGGAGTTGGACGAACTTCCCAGAATTCAGAATTGGCTTTGCCTGGAATTATGAAGTATATTGTCAAAGTTTCATCAATTAAATGGTTACAGATTGATTCATAAGCACACGGGGACATACCCACATAACCAGGCTCTCTTGGCCCTTTGGACGATCATTGCTTATGGGCTTTCTTCCCGACAGAAGCTCAAGAAGTACCACGCCAAATGCATAGACGTCAATCTTGTAATTAACTTTGCCGTACATGAAATACTCAGGAGCTAAGTATCTGTTGTGGAAGAAAATGTTACCAAACAACACCTAATAATATTAGATAGTATTGGCGAAGAAAAGGGAGCTAAAATCTTGTTTATTATAAGGTCTATTCCTATGCAATATTGTGTACCAAATATACACTTAAAAAGAGTATTTCTTTTCCTTTAATCTAAATAAGATTTCAAGGTGTAAAATTCACTGACCCAAAAGTTCCTGCAACATCGCTGCATGTTATGTGAGACGAAGTTGTTGATGCCCATTTAGCAAGTCCAAAGTCGGAAAGCTGAAAATAATAAAATAATTATAAGTTGTCACCATTTAGAAAATGAGAAATTAAATCTTTAGCTGATTATTAGAGCACAACCTGTGGTTCAAAATCATCAGATAGTAGTATATTTGATGATTTAATGTCCCTGTGAATAACAGGTTGAGAATCTCTATTATGAAGATAACTAAGTGCCTCGGCTACACCAACAGCCACCTTATATCTCTCGTTCCACCCAAATGTGAATAGTTCATTTCTATTACCTGATTCAAGAAATGTAGTTTCCAGAGACTGTGTTAATAAGAAATTAATTGTACTTATACCAATTTAGATAAATTGAGATGATAAAGGCTCTTATGGTAATGGCATACCGTGAAGGATCTCTTCGAGGCTTCCTCTTGATAGGTAATCATAAACCAAGAGAAGATGGTCGTCCTCAAAGCAGAACCCGAAGAGCGAGATGATATTTTTGTGATTTAACGCAGTAACAATCTCAATTTCCAAAGCAAACTCCTTTAAAGCATCTTCAGTTGGCTTTAAAATCTTTACAGCAAGCTCCTTCCCGTCAGGAAGAATTCCTCTATAAACCTGACTGCTGCCTCCTTTGCCTATCATATTCTCTGAGAATTTCACACAAATAAATCATATAAGTCAACTACAATACTTATAATTGAATCTCAAGATTCGTCTCGAACATAATAGTCTAAAAGATAAAAACCTGGCACGAAATTGGATGTTGCTGAGACGAGTTCATTATATTGAAACAATCTGCAGGTTGCCAAGTACTTCTCGTGAAAACCCTCCAATTCTTCTGGTAAGGGCCTTGATATGCAATCTACTGAGGATGGAGTAGAATCAGTCTCATTTCCAATGTGAACAATTGCACCAGTTTCTCCATCTAGTTCAGAAGATGGATCTTTTTCACTGTCAGACTCACTATTTTTTCTAGTTGAATTCTCAATTGACAAAAAATATCTACTGGGAAGCCGCATTGCCCATTGGACCACCGAAACTTGCCTTGCGGGGGAGTTAAATGAAGATTTCTTATTTGATATGAAGGGTCGGCGAAGAAGCGGCCAACCAGGTCTCAGTTCGGGCAATTCTCTTAACAACAATGAAATTGAACTAGATGCCGCCTCTAACTTCTGTACTGGTATTATAGCCAGTGAATTATCTCCATTGTAATCACCTGAAGGATCATCCTTTGACCCGGCACGAGAATTATCTGGTGTGACCGAGTCCATTGAACAAATGGAACACTTCCCCTGAAGGGCACTTTCAGTGTATCCAGAAACAACCAAGGCCAAATCTGATTTAGCAGAAGTATTTTGATGGCCATCATTCAGTACTTTAACGTTCTTACTCAAAGATCTCTGAATGGCCGCGAGTAAACCATTGTGACGATGATGCTCAGGTTCTGTCGAATAAAAACCAAATGAGAATGTGAGGGTTCTGATAAAATTCACTATATGCCGATCCAATCATCAACAAAAAGTACAATACCTTTCGTGCTAACACGAGATGCTGAAGAGGACTCTCTATGATAAACAACTTTCCCATTATTAACAGCTAAAATCGAACAATTCTTGGGCAATTTCTTAGCACAGTATTTAGCAACAGAGGACGATGACCGAAGATGATGATTTCGAGCAGTCCCTACTATAACATCAGTTGCACAGTAAGAATTGGCCTCCCGAACAAGAATTTTCCGTACTGATGAACCTCGGCAGATCTTTAGCTTTAGATCCACCTGCAGCATCACCAGTTAAAAAAAATTGATTATTCAGTCTCAGATATAAATTTTTATCTTATTCTTGCAAGTGGATACAATAGAGATAAGAAAATCTGGAAAAGCAAAAAATGGAAAATAAATTCATATGGGCTTGACTGCTTGAGAGATTAGATCCACCGACAAAGTTCAAATTTTTACTGATCAACTGTAGCATTTTAAGAAAATTACAAGAATAGCAAATGAAATTTGACACAAAATACTGAAATTGTGAAAGAAAAGTACCTGTTTTAGATTGCAGAAACCTTCATAAACTGCAAGAATGGAGTCAAATGCTTTAACCAGAGAGAGCAGAGATGATTTACCATCACGATCCACAATTTCTGCACAGCCCAATTTCACCAAATCAATTAATTCATTAATTGAAATTTAGACAGAAAAATTCTTTATTTGGCACAAATTTTCCTGGAAATAATAATAAACAAGACTTCGTATTATGTTTTCCCCAGAATTTTGCTAGTAAAAATCAATTTTAAGATTCCTATTCAACCCATTTCACCAAATTTTCCAAAGCAAAATCAAAACTCAAATAGCTCAATTTAGAATATTAAGCTTATTGAATTCACCAAATACAAAACATTGAAGCATGCAATTTTGCACAGAACCTTACCATTTTTGTCAAGAACATGAAGAGCAATGACCTGATCACCAGCCTGAGTGACTTTCACGAGAGCCCACGTCAGCAATTCCCGGCTCTGAGCATCCAGCTTCATCCCCACCACCACCGCCCGTCCGCCGGAGCTAGATTCACCGGCAACCACCATCTGAGTCATTTTCTCGAACAGATAGATTTCAAAATTCCCTTTATCTCACTGCAAATTTTGTTTCCCTCCGGCGGGAATTGTGAGAACCCGTTTGCAGAAAATGGTCATATAAAGAGGTGGTTAATTGTGCAGGCAGTATAAAGTTAGTTTTGGTTTGCTTTTCAAGATTTTAGCGAGCAGCAGTCAGTAGTCAGGACCAGAAAATTAGATGGGGGATATCGGTACGCTTCATTGGCTAAAGTTATTATGATGAAGATGAACCATGCCTTTTCAGTTTGAGCCTGTGGGAGTGGGATCCACTTGGGGCTTGTATTTGCAGGTTACTTGTGCCATTGCCATCAACAAGCAAGTACCCCAGCAGCAAGATAGGGGGTGGGGGTGGGAGTAGGTTGGGTGGAACGGCTTGTAATAGTAGGGATAAAAAGTAAGGGTAAATTCCTCGACCGATCCCCGAACTATCATAAGTATGACACTTGTATCTCACACCTTTCATTTATAGTATATCCCTGTAATTTACACGTGATGTGATTAAATGGCTAAGTTGTTTTAGAGAATACTTTCTTTATTTGAAAAACTAAACAATGACGATTCAAATTCAAGCTCCTTTTTTCGACAATATTACCTTTTCGATTCGCATGATCATATCTAAATATACAGTTTCTGTCACGTAGAGATATTGCACGCTTGTTAAAATACTGGGAGCATGAGACTTACGAAAACTTGAATACCCCATTGCATGAATTTACCCTAAAAGTAAAGGTGGAAAGAGAGATGAGATTTTGATTTGTTTAATTTGATGAAATCTTCATTAAATAAGTTTTTTTTTAAATGATTTTCATTATAATTGTGAGCAATAATTGCTAGTGTTTGGTCGTAATCTTTGCTATTTATGTTATTTAGTGTATATGATTTGTGATTCCATTGCATTCAAATTCTTGCAAACTATATTCATTGCATTTTTGTAGGGACGTGATCAAGATAAAATTAAATGAATAGACTTGGCGATAAAACAAATAAAGACTAAACCCAAAAAATAAAATAAAATAAAATAAAATTGATGAGTTTGCAAGTTTCCACCAAAATTTTTAGTTAAAATAGTTAAATAAAGTCAAATGCTTTTGATATATAAATGGATGTGATGATGTATCAGTATTTGTGTGTTCAAAATGCAAGGAATGTATGCCAATATTCTTGCTTTGCAAGTGGGGTTATCCTAATTCTAGATAAATAAATTATAAAATGAGCAACACATGAGAATAACGTATCGACAAGAACACCCTAATCTTATGGTACAAACACACCATCATCTACGTTAGATTTTGATAAAAAAATATATATATATTCGAATAGCTAAGACTGAAGTATATTATATATAAATTATAACGAGAATTAGAAAGGAATTTTGGAAGTTTGAGTGGCTAATATTTAATCATCTAGCTATTTTAAAAAATGCGTAGCGTGATAACATCTAACGGGGCCCACTTAACAGAAATTCTATTTTTGCTTCTATTTATTATAAAAGACCTTTCTGAAAAAAGTTTCTTTTTGCCGATTTCCTCTTAAAATTACTTTGGTCGAACATATCACTCCAAGAAAATTATACAAACAAGTTCAAAAATAATTTCTTAATCTCGAAAGTAATTTTTAACTTTTTTTCAATAATTTTGTCAAATGGACCCAACATCCCCCATCAGCCATCAATGTCTTATTTTCTAATTAATATAAAAAGTCACCTCAAAACGATTTTTCCTCATAATGGATCTTTTTTCAGTTGTATGATGAGAAATAAATTTTAATGGCTCTTTTTTAAGACTTGCATGCACCACATTGCAACAGTGAATTGTAATTACCTTATTTCTTATCCCAATTTTTAAAAAGGTTGAACCCCAACCTTGAGGACCCCCCACCGCCCCGCTCTTAGAGCATTGTGGAGGAGGTAAATCCCGGGATGTGCCTCAGCAGGCTAGGGTACAAGAGCTGTCATACTGGTGTCCACAAAAAATCAAATTACATATCTTGTAAGAGGCAAGAATCGAACTTGTGACTTGTGATATCATTTTGCCTAGTAAGTTTACATGAAATATTTTATTATCGGATTGAACTCATCGGTTCCACAGAGAAATTGAAAACCATAGAAAATTCAGTTAAACATGAAAAACTTAAACATGTTATGAGAGTCGAGAATTAGCTTTTATGAATTTTACCGTTTCATTTTTGCAAAAAATAATTTTTATTGCCACTATTTCAATCTCTCGACTCAAAAATCGACCCTCGGAATTTTTTCCCCCTCCCTTAATTAGAGTGAATGTAGCGTTGACAAATTGTAATAGTAGAAAATTAGAATTCAATTCTCTCATAGGACCAACCTACCTGTGGATTGGATTAAAGCACCTCAATAAATAGAAAAAATAAATATAAAAAAATATAAAGAGAGTAGTACATAATAAATGCTTCATTTATAAAATATAAAATAAAAGAATAAAGCCACTTTACTCGAAAATGGTTGACACCCTGGGTGATCGACCCTCACATTGTGCGTGGGTCCCGCATGAATATAATATTGCCCGACCCTCGAGGTGTGTGTGTTCGATCATCCCCTATGTTAACCCCTATTTTCGTGTAGCATGGTTCTAAATAAAATGAATGCCTCATTTATAAGGTGGGCCACTAACCGACAGTGTGAGACAATACTCTGCTCGCCTTTAGGAGCGGTGGCATTAACATGTTAATCACGTGAATTCAGAAAGAAGTCATAGACACGTGGCAGATTGGACACAACAACGGCTGCCTAACACGTGTGGTCCAACTGACGGCCGTACGCCACAAATATATCTATTTAATATATATTTATTTAAAAGCATTTTTTTTTCTTTTGCTTTTGTAGATAGATTACATAAAGTATAATGAATTTTTATCGGCTAGCCATGATCTAAGTCGAAGAAAATTGTAAGAAAGCAATTCGGAAGTCGATAAGAAAGAAAAGGCAAGATGAGTTCGAAAATGCACTGAAGTTGAGTCGATAAAGCTCCTTATTGAGCGACGGGTATTAGTTCTCGATTTGTCGTGTTTCTGTACGCACGTTAATTCATTAGTGTCCAAATTGGATGTACAATGTACTCCAAATTGTAGGACCTTACCTTAATTATTAGTGTATGCACGTGAAACTCATAATTCAATGGCGGTCCACAGTTGGATTTTTATTTCGTGGCATGCTATACCTTCATGTCTCGTGTGTAGGTCCAACATTTAATTGCCATATTCACGTGTTGTTAGGTATACTCACAGTACTATCTTAGTTCCACTCGAATATAGGATCGCGTTTGGCTAATTATTTTCTAGAAAAAAACGATTAAATTAAAAGTATACTAACAAGATTAACGACGATAGATAACATTCCAACTCATTGAATGCGCAGGAATTTAATTACGTGCAAAACATGTCGTCGTTTAAACTATTCGAATGGCCTTTATCTTTCAACCCAACGATGCTTTTCGTTATTGAATATTATTAACTTCACGGATTGTAAATTGTTCGGCAATTCTTTTAATCATAAGAGTGAAATATTTGTTCCAAGAAAGACTGTCCCAGCTCCAAATTAATTATTGGATAATGCTATGTGTACACCTTGTGGTGTACACAATCTTTTACACCCCCCCCCCACATGGAGGGGGGCCTACAGATATTTTATTGTGTGTGGGCCCCCCTCCATGTGAGGGGGTGTAAAATATTGTATAAAATATTGTGTACACATAGCACAATACTTAATTATTTGGGGTTGCATCATATCATATGAGTATATTCCTTTTGTTTTTCTCTTTTCAGTGGTTAATTATAAAATCTAATTAAATAACTTGAGTGGGGACAGCCGCAAACTTTGGAAATAATGAAAATTCATCATTTTCAGTTCACTTTAATATAAATTAGGATTCGCATTTTCGAAAATAAGTATTTTAATATGAAATTTTATTAAATGATGCATCTTTCACTTTACTTAGCCGATGTTCGACTATCATTATTTTAAAATTCTTTTTTCTACATATTCATTTTTAATTATATTCACACAATAAAATATTCTATACGTAAACCCAAAATATTTTTCTACTTTTTAATTTGCGGCTAAAGTCCATTGGAAAGATTCCATCAACTATTCCGTTAGTCAACCCTCAAATTGAATGTTTATAAAATTTTCTCAGTACTAATCACTAATTTAACTAATTAGATGTGTACAATTGAATAATTTACCCATCCTATGAATCTGACCAAAAAAAATTTGATCATGATGGAGAAATTCAGTGGAGAAAACTCATGAAATTCCATGATTTCCAAAGAGAAACATTGTCGAAGGTAGAACAAATGCTGCCACAACATAGGCGTAAACAACGAAAACATGATGGCTCATCCTGCACAGATTCTAGTTTTTGATTTTCAAATACGTAAACTCTTGATCTGCCAAGTATGAAAACCCGTGTAGCGAAATCTTCATCGCTGAAATAATCACTTTCCCAGGCATTCAAATCGGCTTCCATCTCCAACTCGATTTTCTCATCCGAGTTGACTTGCCCGTTTAGAGAGGCATTTGTGTTGATGCCGCTTCGATGGTGGTCGGTTTTCTCATCCAACTTTGTTTCTGATTTTGGGGGTGGGAGTGGGGGTGTGAGGTGGAGACTTTGGAGAAGATTAATTTTCTTTTTGGTTTTTTATTATAGAAATTGTAAATATTCCATTTTATCCCTCAATTAATTTGTCAATTTAAATCAAACATTCAATTTGAGGGTTAACTAACGGAATAGTGGATGAAATCCGTTCAATGGACTTCGGTTGCAATTAAAGCGAAAGGTTTGGGACTGCGACTGCAAAAATAAAAGGTTAAGGTGTAATATGCATTAAATTGAAAGGTTTAGGACCTCCGCTGCAATTTTCCTAGAAAAGAACAAGGATTAAATAATATCAATTCCTAATAAAAAAATCTTATATATAAGTAAACTTATTTTTATATATCAAAAGTTGGTAAATTCACCAAAAATAAGTAGAGCAGTTATGCAATTTGGTACACACTAACCATACCCAGGTTTGTTAACAAGTTAATTTCTGCTGTTACAAAATAATTCATTTAAGGTCTAAAGTCAATAACAAAAAATGACATATTAGCTAACAAATGAATCATCAACACCAAATAATTATTACAATATTATATATAACTAACATTAATTTGAAGCTTTAACTGACTGATAAGGAGAACTCAACTCATAATGTTTGTAGCATTCTTCGAAATAATTCTACGTTGTTGCGTTCTTTTATGGCGTGTTGGACTTCATAGGAGAGTGTCGGATATCTTGAAAAACCGTCACATACTTATTTTTTTTAAATTCTATTCAATTTTGTCACATCTACGCTGGTGCTTTCGAAGATAACATTCTTGTCCATATTTTATTTTAAAATTAGCACAATCGTCCTTTTGTGCGAGTATTAGTCACTTGAAGCGTTGATAACAACTTTGAAAGAGTCCTTGCACACTAGTTATTTTGTAAAAAATATATAAAATTAGACAATTTTTAAATAATATAGAAGATGATGTAATAAGTCTCTGTTTGTCTCTCATTATTTTAAAACTCTTTTTTCTACGTACTTATTTTCAATCATACATTCACATAATAAAATATTTTATAAGTAAACCAGAAATTCTTTCTTACTTTTTTAACAACAAACATATTATCCAAATATCACTATTCAAAAAAAAAAAAAAGTCCACCATACAGAGGCTAAATGATGAGCTCAACATCAAAACATTGTCAAGTAACATACTACACGACCTAATTTACAACAATATAATAATACGTGGTTAGATTATTTACTAGAAAAAAATGTTGTCACGTTAGTTTTGATAATGGTTGCTGTGACATTGTCATTAATTGGTTCTTGGTCATCACAATTTATTGTTGAATGTAAAAGGGAGGTGAATCTCTGCTCCACATCCACCTGGAATAAAAGAGATTTTTACTGTTTTTATTAGTATTTAATTGCTCTTTTTCATTAACATAACCTCTTTAAATGAACAATATTAGTTGATTTTGAATTTTTATAAAAAAAAAAAAAAAAACACAGCTCTTCTTCCTAGGAAAAAGCTCTCAAACAAGCTCCTTTCATGGAAAAAGTGGACAAAGGGACGTCTTATATGTCATTTTCGAACTCTCTATTTGTAGGAGATTGTGTAAATTTATAACTATAACCCACATTCATAAAGTCCATGACTTCTTCACACACTCACATGTAGAGTAAGATTTTGAACAAGTATAATATACCAATGGTTGAATGGTAAATGCAAATGCCTGCAGAAATACAAGAGAGAAATTTACGTGAGTGTCCTTGACTAAAATTTTGATGAATTTCTTAAATAGATTTTCACAAATTTCGTTAAAAACTCTTTAAAAATTGTGAAATTTCAAAAAGTTTTGTTATATATCTTTATTAATGAAATCCTTATAAATCCACTAATTATTAAAGATACCTAAATTTTAAACAATTTTATTGAAATTCATTAAAATCTCAATTGGAGGTATTTAAAAGAATTTTTAAAATTCATTAAGTTGTGGATACCCGCTTTAAAATCATTATAGGTTTTACATAGAAATTTCCATACCAAGAATTCACACTTTACCAAAAGTTACATCTCACAAATAACAAATTGTTGGTATAAATTATAAAACATGTTCTTACGACAAGTGAATGGACAAAAATATATCAACTACGGTGATGATTCTCCGTCAAACTCATTTCATAAGAAATGCTTACACAAATAACGATCAATGCCTCAGCAATACAATTGCTCGTCGTATATATATCACCGACCTACTCTTGTCATTCGAAATATTTCTTCGTGTTCGACATGACAAAGCCATCAAACGTAGCTTCAACATGGTCGTCAAAATATGCTGAGATTGAACATGACAAAGCCATCAAACGTAGCTTCAACATGGTCGTCAAAATATGCTGAGATCCAGGAAACGGACACATGTATCTGAAGTCTTCATTGATCAGCATCTCTTGGTAAACCAACCCTCTGAGATTCTAACCCGTAGCATAATCCAATTAGAACCAATTTGAAACACTAAAATCTCTTAATTTCCTAAGATGCTTCTCCATATCTTGTCTTGTTTTGTTCCACTCCTCCTTTTCTATCACAGTGGTTGGGTCGTCTCTTTCACCCTATAGAAATAGTAACAGAAATGAATCTGCTAATACGCTTAAAAGTCAAAATAAAAATAATGAAAGAAAAGAGTAGTATTTTGAGTAATCACCGGGGGAATTATCTTGAAGGAGTTTCCATTATCTCGAATGACCAGCAAATCGTTCTTCCTATCCCTAGTGCTTCCTCCTGGAACTGTCACCTATTGAAGAAAATCACAACACACTACAAGTAAATAAACTGCAAAAGAAATGGGCCAGCTTAGCAGCATATAAGAAGCATTATTGTAGATAAATGAATGGCTGTAACCAAGAGCTTGGAGAGAAGCATCTTTCATCATTTAACTGAACATTTGTCTCTCACAGGACAAAGGAATGCGTGGTGCCTATCCTTAAGATCTTCTTTCCTATTATACACTTCCTCGTCCCAGACTTTGGCAACATGCTGCTGAATTTAAATTGAGCAAGCTATGCATTCCTTGCTTACTTATCGAACAACCACCCCCAGCCCACTTGGCAGACAAAAAAAATGGATAACTCTAATGTAACAAT
The DNA here is from genome assembly GCA_903798405.1 of Fraxinus platypoda. Taxonomy (NCBI): domain Eukaryota; kingdom Viridiplantae; phylum Streptophyta; class Magnoliopsida; order Lamiales; family Oleaceae; genus Fraxinus; species Fraxinus platypoda. Next base: position 13,145 of record CAIGRT010128557.1, read on the forward strand.
TGATTTGAGAACTTCTTGTACACTACTATTACAACAAAGCATATTAAAGCACAAAGGGAAAGAAAAGCAGATACTCAATTTACCAGAGAAGAGAGTGATGATTTATACTTATCGTGAATATTTGATCACTAGAAGATTATTGAATAAATTGCCAGGGGAAAAATACACGTATTTGATGATTTCAAGTTTTCAGAAGTGAAGAGATGTAAGTTAGTTCGCATAAAATTTGCTCACCAAGACTTTTGCTCTGGAGATTGATTTTGTTTTTGAATCAATTACATAGATCTCCTCAAAATCCAGAGTAAATTCTGGGTCACCCAGCCGGCGATTCCTGTAATGCTTTGTCAGGAAAACCTGCAACAACAAATTGAGAAGAAATATTCATTTCGACTAAAAAGAAGCACCAAAGTTATCCACCTCTATAAATCACTACGAGCCAACCAAACATTCATGTTGAACATATGTTTAAGAGCCCTCTTGCAAACCATCCCATCTTTAAAATACGCAAATGCATCTGTATAACTATCTTTCTCGAACCCAGCTTTTAAATTAAGCCATGTTTGGTGAGGATTAAAATCAAATTTTTAGTAGATTTTAATAAAAGTTGATGAAATGTGTGGTCGAAAAATTGTGGGTCCATGAAATGTGTGGTTAAAATTAACACGTGCCAAGTGAAAACTTCACACAAATTCTTAAATTGATTTTTCACAAAAAGAAACTAAAGAATGTTATAAGACCTTTAAGACTTCTTTCTCAGATTTGTACATTGGATCTCTAGGGGCATCAATGGGTGGCTCTGTCACATTGTAGCATCCATAATCGCTTAGTGCACATCGAATGTACTGCAATACCAGTAGAGACATTAGAATTATCAAAATATACAAACACAAAACTCAAATAAACACAAGTATCTTAGAATATTAAACACGAGAACAAAACTTCAATAAATTGATTCAAATAGTCCATATTTATTTCATAGATTATGTTGGGGGTATACCTTTTGAGGCATTGGTGCGAGAACCTTCGGAACAGCATATATATCAGTATCTGGGGGTGTAACATACATCTACAAACAACGAAAACACTGTTACATCAACATGTATAACTCCAGGTTGGATATACAGAATAGTAAATTAAAAAAATACGAAGGGAACAATTCAACCATTTGGTCACTCGGAAGATATAAACTAATTTTCTAATTTCAAATGAAATATTCTCTTACATCCTTAATTAATTATTAGCATGAAACCATTGATGCTTTTAGTTTCAATTTTTTCATCCATCTTCTAAATAAATTCAAGAAATCAATCAACTTCCAACCTAAAGATGAAAAATGATTAAATTTCTACATTGCCACACTGAGCAACTACTTAGCAACTCAACAGATAAACATAGGTGTAACCTAGAAAGCAGAAGATACAACACAACTCCGCACATACACAATAAAATAAAGGTTAAAGTCATGTTTGGCTAAGCTTAAAAAGTTTACTTGGAAGTACACAAGTTTGTTTTAGAATAAATCTTTTTCTAATAAAAACTAGAAACAATTACAGTAAGTAACAAATTTTAACTTAAAAGCATGAAAAAAAGGTCACCTCGCGGAAATCATAGACATCATTATCTGGGTCAGGCGGTTTCCTTATGAAAAAATCGCAATCAAGAAGACAAATTTTATGGAATTCATCCTCATTAATCCGATAATCCACGATTTTCTCGGAGTCCCATCCCTGAGTGGAAACGAAGCTCTTACTATTCACCATCTCGATATCATCATCTCCCCCATCGCCTGCGGTGGCGGAAATGGCGGCGAGGGCGGTTGCAGTACCGTAATCAACATCGAAGTCTTTTTTATTATCTACTTCTTCTACCTCATCCTCATCCATGTCATAGTCATCCGGGTCTCCTCCGTCCGCGTCTCCGTCGTCAGCCCAGACCCTGAAGTCGGGTCGTGGGTTTCCAAGTCGGGTGAGGTTAATGGGCACCGAAATATTGAATTTTGAGTTGGGCAAATGGATTAGGCGTGGAGCGGGTGTAGATATTGAGATGGAGAATTTTGTTGGAGGTGGTGGGAAGAGGAGAAGAGCGGCGGTGTTCATGGTGGCGATTTTGCGGGTGGTTTCGGGATTATGAGAGGGAAAAAGGGCGAGAAAAGGATTAGAGTTTGATATTGGATAAGGAGGAACTGGAATTGTTGAGACAAGTTACAAACCTACCTCCTATCCATTAATCATATGCCATGTCATCCTAAGAATGAGCCCCAGTTTAACACATTTTCTTTCAAAATACATTTTTCATTCTTCAATAAAATAATATTTCCTTATTTTTTAACCACATATTTAATATCATATCACCATTTAAAATACATTTTTTCTTCAATAATATCTATCAAACACACCCCGAATGTAAAATCTGAACCCTACTTTGCCGTGGACGAGCTATTTCGTTTGAAATAATATTATTTATCTCGATTGCATATGATCATGCGTCAAATAGATGATATTAAGAGATACTAATTTATTTAAAATGTTCAATCATACTACTAACATTCTTGATGGTCAATGATTATCAATCTTACGAATAACATTACTCTTTTGTTCAAGTCACATTAGAAAAAAAATGTTCCTTTCCTTCGAGCTCTACATTTGTTGGGACTGAACAAACAATCCAAAATGTAGATACTTAAAGTGAGGATAACATTCAAATTCAAATGTACTTTTGCTGGACTGAACGAACCATCTAAGACTTTGACATGCAAGTTAGTACTCAAGTTAAGTTCGAAGTTGGAGGCGAAACGAGCACTAAATTATTTCAAGTTGGTATAAGCTCGTGTAGTTGTGTCCGTTAGTTTTACTAGCAAAGATGTGAACTAGTCGTCAAAACTTCATTAGGAGTTAGGACTGTTGTTCACTCAAATTATTATTCTAAGTCACGACAGTCCGAATGAAATTTTTTTCAAGACACGACACTTGAACCATAATAGGTGAACAAACCCACTCGACATCCAAAGTATAGTAGCACGACGGCGGATTGCATGGAAGAGAAAAGCCAATTGTACGATGTTTTAAAGATATTTTTGGGAAAATAAAAAAGTAATAAGGACTCAGATAAAAGATATTTCTTCCCAAAAGTCTTCCCAGGAATTTCAAAAAAAAAAAAAAATTACGCAAAAGATCACCATAATTTAAAATAAAACAGGCAAAGAATTGAAAGAAAACCTAAATCGAGGCTCAGATCTGTGAAAAATAAGCAGGCAAAGAGAAATTGACCTCGCCATGGCTGCAAATCACTGGTTGCATCTGTTAAAGAAATCCTCATCACAGAGCCATCCAGGGTTGCCATGCCAAGATACGGGTCGGATTATCTCAATACCCGATCCATTAACTCAGAAACAAAAGAGAAAAATCATCACAGCCCCTTTCTACTCAACAGGTCAACTTCCTCCAAGGGAAATTTGCAGAAACTCCGAAACAATTTATAAATTGCGCCAAACGGAGGTTCAGCTTAGCCAAACGTACGAGAATAATGGAGCTCAAACAGGGAATTTTATTATTATTATT
>CAIGRT010128559.1:0-10179 GCA_903798405.1 Fraxinus platypoda
CCGAAAATATTACACCCTCTCACATGTGCGTGGGGCCCGCGTGAATAAAAAACTCCCAAAAATGTGGTCCCCACATCATATTGTGAGTGTAGGTAAAAAATTAGATAAAAAAAATTATGTACATATAGCATTGCCTTTTAATTAAACGTACGGGGGATTTTTCAGCCAAAATGATAAGTGATCCATACTTTGGAACTTTAAGAATAATCTCACATAAATTTAATTAATTATAATTAGAAAAACTTAATTAGTGTTTAAGTATGTTAATAATAACCCTGACGGACCCTCGTAATTATACCTCAATTATGATGGCTATAACTTTGTACTTGGCTACGATTTGAAATAATTGCAGTTCTATTATATACAAGGAACGGCTACTTTATCCAGAATTTAAAAAATAAAATAAAATAAAAGAAGAAGAAGAAAAAAGTTGCTTATATTATAATTTATAATGAGTTTCTTTATATTAATTTGACGGTTGTATTGTATGTGCATAATAATTTAACTAATGATTTACATATACATGATGTGTCGAGATACGATTGAATCATAATTTTTTCAATCAAATAAAAAAATTAGCTATTTTTTTGACACAGCATTCGTCTATAAATCATTATGTAACTTCATTATATTCAAGTAATATTATTCTTAATTTGATGTGTTCATATGAGTACTTGTCAAGTTGAACAGTTGAAAAGAATTATCTTCACCATGTAATAATCAAGTCGAGTAATGTTAGAATAAATCTGCAGGTACAAGAAAATTTCACAGATTTTTACACAGGAAGACAAGTGAATTATTGCTATCAAAAATTGTGAATTTTTCCTTAGAAAGAGAAAAAGAAAAAGATAGGGCACGAAAGAAAGAAGTCATTAGAAATCAATTAATATTATCATTGCATAAATCATGATGTAATTATTAAATCAAGTCAAAACACTAGAGAAAATTCTCTTTGAATGTTTTAATTTTTAAAAAATAGAAAACCAAAAAGAAAAGTAGGAGTGAAAATAAGAAAAATTTGAAAAAGACTTTCCTTATTTTAAGCCAATCATATCAATTCAGTTCTTGTATGGGGATTTTGCTGCAACAACAAGACGTGTAGACAAGGAGACGAATAAGAAGTAAATCTCAGACAAATGCCCGATCTTTACGAGAGATTCTTTCGACTCCCAAAACCATTCTTCCTTAGCCGGATTTTCACTCTTCCATATCACTTCATTTCTTCGATTTTAACGAAAAAAGAAGAATTTTTTCAGTCCCTTCTCACAATTTTCCTTTGCATAAAAATGGAAAGAATTTCCTTCGTGATTCTTGAAAGAGGAACCCTATTCTGACCACTGCTAGTTACAGTATAGTTTTACTAGCTTTATATTCTTAATTTCAACCAGCGTATTTAAGGCCGTTGAAATAAGTTTGATGAAGGGAAAAAAATCTTTCAGATCTGCATTTACTGTACTGACCATTTCTTGAACAGCACCCACTTTTCATTTTCCTCACTACGAGTCTTGGCCACCGCGTGGGACTAAAATGCGTCGAATTTCTGTTTTACTGCTGAGGTGGGTTCTGATACAGTGAGTTGATATAAGATTTTTTGGTTAAAATGCGCGGCCGAGGTGGGACGGTGGCTGGTGGCAGTGGTGGTGGTGCAATTGAGCCAAGAAACCTGCATTTGAAGAAAGAACTGACGCAAATTCGGAAGGCGGCCCGCGTGTTAAGGGACCCTGGGACCACCTCCTCATGGCGGTCCCCGCATAATTCAACGAGATCCAATGCCAAGAACCTTCATTTTCACCATCACAACAATGGCGGCCGCCACTCAATTGATGACAACGTCTTTCGTTTTTCCTCTCAACAATTGTTTCAAATCCCGTTGCAAGTTGAAAATGGTAATTATTATAGTAACACTACTAGTGCTAACAATAATGCGAATGCGAATGTGGTTAAAAAAGATAGAAAGGTGTTTCTGTATAATTGGAGGAGTCAAAAATCCGAAAGCGAAAGAAGTAGGCAGATTGGTGAGGATGATATTGAAAAAGCTAAGGATGATCGGTCATCTTCGACTACAGAGGAGAGTGTGGACGTTGATAGCTCAAGTGATGCACGAAATGGTGGGGCAAATGATTCCAAGAGTGACACTTGTTTGAGCGACAGGTATGCTTCTGCGATTTTTAAGTGCAAAGATACCATTTTTAGGCCTTCTATTAGGCGTAAAAATAAGAAGTCGAAGAGGAGTGATTATTTTAGTGCCCGTTTGAGGCATCATAATGAAAACTTGAAGACACAAAACATATCGAGTAGGGACGGAAAATATGTAGTGGAGGGTATCTCTGATTTGGGTTTAGGAAGGGATGATTTGGTAAGTTTAATGGATCAGTCTGATGATACTGAGGATTTTCCTAATTCTGATGATTTAAGGAGGGAGTCTGCCATTTCACCATTGCTTGCCAGGCTTAAAAATAAGGATTGTATTCATTCACCGTCAAAGCTGTTGCAGAGTCGTAGAAAAGAGGATGATTCTATTTCATACATTACTCCAGCATTGTCAACGAGTTCTTTTAAATTTGGTTTTAGGAATCCGAGTACTATTGGTTCTTGGGATGCTACCACGGCATCTTTCAATAATGCTGAAGATGAGGTGGAAGACCACTTGGATTTGTCAGGGAGACCGGGCTGTGGGATTCCTTGTTATTGGTCAAAAACGTCAATGCTAAAGTTTAGAGGGAATGGCAGTGGTTCGCCATCTCTTTCTGATACTTTAAGGAGGAAAGGAAGCAGCATTTTTTGCGGAAGTCAATCCTTGTCTCAAAGAAGACATCATCGATCATCTTTGGGGTCTAACAAGAGGATACCGAGTTCAAAGTCCGCTGCTAAAGGTATCCTTCCTTTGCTCAGCGCTGACAGCCAAGAGGGATCGTCTATGGGAAGTGAGAAAAGTGATAATGAGCTTACCACAACTTTTGGAGAGCTTGATTTGGAGGCGATGAGTCGGTTGGATGAAAGGAGGTGGTCTACAAGCTGTAGGAGGAAAAAAAAGTTAGCGCGAGTCACTCTGAATGGGGAAGTTATCGAGGAAAATTCTCCGGAAAATATCAAAAGTCTTAGCCAGAAATATAGGCCAATGTTTTTCGACGAATTGTTTGGGCAGAATATGGTTGTTCAGTCACTCATGAATACGATTTCAAAGGGGAGGATTGCCCCTGTTTATCTTTTCCACGGTCCCCATGGGACTGGAAAAAAATCAACTTCAAGAATTTTTGCTGCTGCTTTGAATTGCCTTGCCACTGAAGAGACTAAGCCCTGTGGTTTCTGCAGGGAGTGTGCTGATTTCTTATCTGGCAAGAGCAAGAATCACAAAGAAGTTGATGTTTCCAATAAAAAGGGAATTGATAGAGTCAAAAATCTTTTTAGAAATCTATCTGGGATTTCCTCATCAACCGTTTCGCAGTATAAGGTTTTTGTCATTGACGAGTGTCACTTGTTGCCCTCAAAGACATGGCTGGCGTTTCTTCGATTTCTTGAGAAACCATTGCCACATGTCGTGTTCATACTCGTTACAACTGATTGTGATAATATTCCCCGTACTATGTTGTCCAGGTGTCATATGCACCTCTTCAACAAAATTAGCAACAGCGACATTATTACCCGGTTGAGGAAGATTGCCACTGATGAGAACGTAGATGTTGAAGCAAATGCATTAGATTTGATTGCTTTGAATGCAGATGGTTCACTGCGAGATGCAGAAACAATGTTAGACCAGTTAAGTTTGTTGGGAAAAAGAGTCACTACTTCCTTGGTAAATGAACTTGTGAGTTTAAATTGCCTTTCTTCTTTATGTCATTGTATTTGAATCTACTACTTTACTTTGTCACTAACGTTGCTTTACTGTAAACCCCTATAAAATCTTATGTGGTTTTCAAAAACTGTCATGTTGCTAAAATGTTAGCTGATAAATTTTAATTATTGTTTGCATTTCATACACTTCTTTTCTCTGACTGACCTGTGAGACTGCACATATCAGGAAAGTTTTGTTTCTATTCATTTGCTTTACAAAAATCTGATTTATTGAAAGAACATTCTTTCTTCCCTGTAGATTGGGGTTGTTTCTGATGAGAAACTACTGGTCCTACTGGAGTTAGCCATGTCATCAAACACCACGGAGACGGTGATAAGAGCCAGAGAATTGATGGATTCAGGGGTTGATCCAATAGTTCTAATGTCTCAGCTGGCGGCCCTTATTGTAGATATTATTGCCGGAACTTACCCGAAAATTGATGCCAAGCTCAATAATTCATTCTTTGGTGGAAGAAGTTGTAAGTGCTACTCTGCTCTTACTTCCTGTAGGTTGCATTTCGAGTTTTATGATGGTAAATATATCTGCAAAATTCAAGTTTCCCTAGGTACTCGTCCAGCCAAATCAGCACGTGGACACTAGTGAAAATTTGGTGTATTAAAGTATTACCAAGTAATAAAGATGAATGAAAACTTCAAAGATAATCAGGTGCTTTGTTAATTTCTTGCAAATGAGAAAGGGCAGTTCTATATACTCTTTCCATCCTTCTTCTTAGGGGTTTGAAGAGATGATTAAATTTTGAAAAATCTTATGTAGAGCATGAGTAGGATTCAGTGAATTCAAATAGAAGTGACCATCTTAAAGTGCAGCTAAGATGAATCCTTTTTATCACAGCACATTGTAATATGTTTAAAGTGTATCAACTTGATACACTTGCACTCGTGTTGAAACTTTTGCAGTATATTTCATTTGAGGTGACTAATTTTTTTGGCTGAAGGTTTTTTTTAACCTTATGGTATTATACCTTATTCCAAAATTATGCCTTTTGTATGCTTCGCTGACTCAAATGCTCATCTTGACCTTGTGTTTCTCCGCCTCATTGGCACCAAAAGGTTTTTGTCAGATGACACAATTATTGCACCTTGCATCTCTCCCGAGACAAGTCACATTATCTAGATCTTCGCGTGCTCCAAACTGTCATGCCTACACTCCTTTCCCTAAAAAATGTTTGGACGAGTAATTTGATGATTAACATAAAAATGATTATTTGTCATGACCTAATCATGTATATTTAGCCCCTGTTTGTGCTCCGTTTTAATGTGATTTTGGGAAGAAATGTATTTTGGAATAGAGATTTTTTGGAGAATGCGTGATTAAAAGATGAGGAAAAGTTTTGGGTTTACAGGTAATATTGTTTTATTGTAGAATGTGTGGTTGAAAAAAAAGGAGAAATGTGCATTAAAATTAAAATGGAGCCCAAACAGGGGCTTAATAATGTAACAGCCAAATTGGGCTGCTATTTGCATGACTGCACAATGACTGAATGAGGAAATAGTCCAAGCGATCCATGATGTATGACACTTATTATGACAGGTTCCACTGCCCTACCTTACATGGATCTGATATATCTTGTAATCATCATACTATCAAAATTCTGCAACACATGGCCAGGGAAATGGACGTTCTGCTTGGCCTAATACTCTAATGGTTTAACAACTCTGTTATGATGTGCACTTAATCTGCAAGAACTTTCTTGGATGAGAGCACATGTTATAGTCAGAGAAAAAACAGTTAAAATTCTTTAACCCCTTGACAAAATCACTCTGATTTTTTCCCGTAAGTCTGCTAAAGTCGGACTCGATTATCCCATATCAAGTATTTCTCTTAATCCCTGAATCCCCATTAGTGCGCTGTTGTCAATAACGTTAGCAAGCATCTTAGTGAAAAGTTAAAAATGAAGCTCAAACAGTTCATCTTACTATGCAAGAAGTTGGTTGTTGGTAGGCCTCACTGCTTTTCGCTGCAAAATTCTTATCGTGTCGTTTGTTCCAGAGTAAGTTTCCAGACCAGAGGTAGGCTAAGGGAGTGTTATAGATAATGATAACACAATCTACTGCATCAATAGGGTGATAAATTGGTTTAGGATGACAAATCTGTTCGAGATATTATGGTTTTTCTACTTGCCCAATCAATGCATTTATCCTTCATCTTCATGCATTCAACTGGTTCGCCAGAGATTAATGTGGTCTCCTGTTAACTTAAATTGATCTGCATGTTTGGAGATCACCTCGAGCATGTCATATTCATTATGTCTTACTTTGGTATTGAAGAAAGACTGAAATATGGGTTAATAAAAAGGGAAGGGAGGAGTCAAAGTCTCTTAGGTGTCAGCATCACACACATAGCTGGAGTTCACAAGCAAATCCGTATTACTACCTACATGGATCTTGGCAAGAATCTCTTCAGAAAGGGTTGTATTTAGCCATGACACAACCATCTGATCCTTCCGCAACCATGCCGGATTAGGAACAAAAGAGATAAGAGACTTTGTCATCTGCTGTGGATTTCGTCCATAATTTAATTATTTATCACTTCTGCCCCCACCCCTGAAAAATGTCTTGATAAACGTTAGTACAAATTGCCTAAACATTCTTTTGCGCCTCTATGGCTTCTGTCTGCTTTTATACAATCCTAACATTTGGGGCTGGCTGTATAATGCATTCTTCATCATTACATTCTGTTGGAGGTTGGTTGCTAGATCTACTGGCAACTTCTGTCTCCTTGTATAAATAATCAAATATGTGTGTAGTACGTCGCCCGTCAATCGGACAGAAAATAGGCCTCAGCACGATATTTTATTGTATCCAGCTTTATTAAATGTAAAATTTTCCTTGTCTGTCTCGGTATGATCTATTGCTATTTCGAGATATGTGGAATGAAATGCAGTCAAAATTAATTCACATGGTTTAATTTTAATTTTTTTTAATTAGTGAATTTTTCACGGTTTCTCCTTCATTAAATACTGTAATGCCTTTTGTTAAGCATAATTCTAATGTTACTAGAATGCCTGGATCGATTTTTCAGTGTCTGAAAGAGAATTAGATAAATTGAAGCATGCACTGATGCTCCTTTCTGAGGCGGAAAAACATCTGAGAGTTTCAAGTGAGCAGTCAACATGGTTCACGGCAACACTTTTACAGTTAGGTTCAGTCCCTTCACCAGATCAAACTCAGTCGGGAAATAGTCGAAGACAGAGCTTCAAGACAAATGAAGAGCGTCACATACATACGTTCAGAGAACCTACTGCACAGAAACGGAGATCTGATGCTGCCAATTTCAATCCCGGTGGCAGCCAATCAATCAATTATGAAGCATTGGCCATCAGACACAATGACTTCTTAAGTGGGAAAACTAAATCAAGATGCATGAACACAGACATGTTGATTGATATTTGGGTGCAATGTGTTGAGAAGTGTCATTCAAGAACTTTGAGGCATCTGCTTCATACATATGGAAAGCTCATATCGATATCTGAAGTTCAAGGTAAGCATGATTTATAGAAACTCAGGATACTATTCTGAAATTAGAACCATACTTCCTTGTTTTCTTTTAGTTGTTCGAGTCAATCCTTGTATTAGCCTTATCCTTCAGCAGCTCATATGCTGGCAGTCGTAATCATGGGAATGAGAATCAGACTTTGAATAGCATTATGTATCTCTGCATAAGCGTGACTGGTGCATGGAATGACTTACTCCTATCGTATATTTGCATATATTATTTATTAAGGACAAATAATTGAAATGACTGAGTCATGTTAACCAGGATATTTGATATTTGATCCGACTCATGCCATGTTTAATAACTGAATCACTTTGTGTATTGCACTGGGACAATAATAGTATATTGTGTTCATTTATTTGGTATTCTCGAGCCTTACAGCTTTTGTGTGCAGGTTGTTTTGTTGTTTATATTGCATTTGCAGATAGTAATATTAAAACCAGAGCAGAAGGGTTTCTTAGCAGCATCACGAACTCGTTTGAAATTGTTCTACGATGCAATGTGGAGGTTAAAATTATCCTGTTACCCGATTCTTTCAGTCAGCAGACGGATCCTATCATTTCAATGGAGCAGGAGAACAAATCAATATGCTCAAGTGCAATAGAAGCCAATTTGAACATTGATTCACGTCAGAAGCCACCAAAGGTATCAAGGGGAAGCTTTAACGAGTCCAAAGGACATCAAATGGGACCCTCTGAGTGTGGAACTGGGAATGATCGGGTGCAGAGAATTGAATCCATTATCCGTGAGCAGAGACTGGAAACTGCACGGTTGCAGGCCATGGAGAAAGGTTTTCCTGCATCAACAAACCGTTTGAAACCCGAAAGGAATCAAGTCTTGCCCCAGGATAGCTCATTCCATCAAAATAACATGGATTCATTGACTTCCATAGACTTGCCGTTGCAGCACTGGGAAGACGAGTTAAATCGTGAAATCAAAGCTTCAAAGATTAATGAGGGAACTGAATCTCAAACGGACGATGTTCTTAAGAGGATCAGTCCTTACCCCCTCTCTCCAAGCTTGTTGCACAATAGCAGGTTTGCAGCCAATTTCTGCAGAGATAACATGTGAGTAATCCAACTGAGCTCTTTTAAACAAGTTAATACAAATTCTTCCCCTTCTTCTTAAACTAAAGTGTTGAATCTCGACACCTTGAATTTCCAGTAAATATAGCAGCAAAAGTTGATTGAAGGGAGTCTTTCTACACCCAAATTCCAATGCCTTTTTCTGCTTCGTTTGCAGGGGATATGAATCAGGATTGGGAGGTGGCGGTTGCAGTGGGCTTTTCTGTTGGAATAAAAGCAAACCTTACAGAAGGGAAAAGGTAAGCTATTCATTTTTCTTTTTGACAAGTTTGTATGCTGGAATCAGGTTCATATTCTCTATTAAAGAAGCCTTTTGACACTTCTTGTATGTTATAAACAGGCTAAACAATGTACACCAACGCGCAGGCTCAAAAGCGGACGATTTTCATGGTTTGTAGAGTGTGCAAAATCCAGGAGAACACATAGCAGATACAAAAGATAATAGAGCAGGGTAAGATTTTTAGTTTCAACTGATTGCTTATGTTTTATTACAGGCTTAGCTTCACTATTTTTCTGGTAAAAAGTAGAAGTTCTAAGGATCAATAAGAACTTGATTATGTAAAGTTACTATGTCCCTGTTTGACCTTTTTAATTAAACTCTTTTTTCATTTTTTCCCCAACGACGATATGTCTATTGTGCCTTGTCTGAGCGCTCACCATTTCTAGATACGGGATTTTACCCTTAGCAGATTCCATCAAATATAGTGTTGTAAACCACTAAAGCAAGAAGCTTTTGGGTATTGATTTAAAAAAAGTCAGATTCGATTCTTGATTTTTCCTTGTTGAACCAACTAATCACGCTGATTTTGATTGAACGATGCAAAGTAGAAAATAAAACACGTCCCCTTATAGTGCATGTTTTATATGAACACGAATGGTTCGTATCAAAATAACAAAATAAACAATTATGATAATTTCCAAATTGAATTTTCAAGAAATACGATCTCCAAAAGCAATGAAATGTCAAATAAATTTCTCGCACCATTTCCATTACTCTCTATAAAGAGATGCATCACACACATTATCCACTAATTCCTAGAAAATAGACTCATTTAACCCACTAACGAATATAATGCCATCTTTTGTAGTTTAGAGAAAATAAAAATAGTAAATTTTGTAAACTTCACATTAAAAGTACCATTTTTAAAGAAAAAAGCACTTCATAAAACATCATAAGCTTCGGCAATTAAATTTTTAAGAATAATAAAACATTAAACGCTACGTAAAGTGACACATAAATTTTTTTTTAATTAAGTGTATTTTGTTCCGTTTAACTATTTATAATGGAAAGTATATAAATATGTATGTTTTTCCTGTAATATATTTCCTTTTATTATCAATAAGTAAAATATAGTATGAAAATATATATATATATATATATATTCCAATGCAGGATGTATTTTTTAAGAGTAATGTTATTCATCCCCAGTGTGAATGAAAACACAGTTTAGATGGCTTTAAATGATATGTTAAATGAAAAGTGAAATTAAATTACTTATTTAATTTCACCTATCATTTAATGTCACATTAACGCCACGTGAACTGTGTTTTCATCCCCAGTGGGGATGAATAGCATTACTCATTTTTTAAAGATAATTTCTCTATTTGTAGATACCATTTCTACTCTTCCTCGAACATGGGCTGATCTTATACAAAGCCCAAACCCACACCAATCAAAACATCAAAGCCCATATCTACATTGCCCATATACTGCCACTGCCCCGACTCCAAGAAGAAGAAGAAGAA
>CAIGRT010128563.1:0-13643 GCA_903798405.1 Fraxinus platypoda
ATTTAACACATTAAATGTTGCTTGCCTTGATTGACTAGATAATCTTGCTCGGGAGTAGTAAGAGTTTATGTATCCTTGGTACATTAAATTAATGTTTTTAATTTAATAACTTACAACTAAGTGAGTCGATTCCTACCTAATTAAGTGAAATTAGGTAATATGGAGGTGAAGATTGGACGCGAGTACAATTGGTACGAAAAGTTGGAAGAAGTATTGGTATAATTGGATGCAACCGATCAGTTGGAAGAAGTATTGGAAACAATTGGATAAGATTCATGAGTTTCAAGCAATAAATTTGACAACTGGAAAGTTTGGAAACTAAATCGCGAACTTTTAGAGCTTGCGTCAGATCAAGATGTTATGAATTTGGAATGACGAGGGCAAATTATAAAGAATTCCTACTTTACAATTTATGGAATAAAGGAGGAAATTGGGGACCAAAATGGAATAACTGAAAGATGAAGGCAAGAAAAACAAAAAAATATACTTGAATGTGGTCTAGCAGCTGCTATGCAAACTGTGGCCGACCTACGACCATGAACATTCCTTGCTTACCACGGGTAGACGGGCTGTTATGTTTTTCCAACTCATGTATTCCTGTCACTTTCTGTTGGACTATTGCTCTGATGAAAACATGGAATGTGTACTTGCAATTAACTCAAATAAATCCAACGGTTGCTGAACTAATTTACTGACGCCACCCGCTTTCTAAAGAATCCACCTGAGATCCAAATATAGGTGAAAGTCCAGTATACAAATACTCCATCTAATTACCCTCGCTTATCCCATAATTTGGACACATCTTCAACAACACTTCCAAGCTTCATGGTAGGTTTTCCCATCAAATTTCTAGAATGTAGAGATTTCAAGCTGATTTTTAATACTTTTACAGGTAGGAAGAATTTATTGCAACTTTTTTCGTGACAAGTCATCCCATGTAGTAATACTGCCATGTGGTTCAGAATCCAACAATTCCGATATTGAATCTCCAAAGTATAAGAGAATAACCGAAGTACGATTGCATCGTCATTAATCCCTATGAATTGGAAGTTCAAGAAATTCTCGATGAATCTTGAGATCTACGTGCTCGAGTTTTCATGAGGCAACCAGTAGAACTGGATGGTGTTGGTGGTCATGTTTATTAAATCAGCCCTTATCGAAAGTTATTCTGCCCGAAATTTAGATATATATCTAGCACTCGGGGACTGTTGCAGGAGTCGAGAACAGTGAAACTTGTAAGTCTCCTTCATCGATTTCAACTTGTACGTGCTACTAATTTTGGAAATCTAACCGGATCATTTGCAATCTGACATTTCTATTTGTGTTTCTTTTAAGTCTTCATCTGAAGGTACATTATATTTACGGATCAAATGGTACAAGATTATTTGCCCTGAGAACAAATCATACAACGAACACCTTTTTAACTGTAAGAAAAAGCAATTTAAACTAATAAAAAAGTCAAAAATAAAATAAACTAAGATTATTTGTAAATAGTCCTAGACAATGACATCAAAAACATGTCGTGATTTTTCTATCAAAAGAGCACAATATACAAATTAGTATAATGGACCTATTGAGTCTAGATAATCATTCCCACATAGACTATTATTCAATTCTTAATTTTATTGATTCTAACTTCTAATCGACGAAAACAAAATGTATTTGAAGATTGATTATCTAAATTATTTAATTAACTCAATGTTAACTAAATGCACATAATTATTGGATTAGGGTTTTAGATATGAATGAGATATATTAAGACATACAATTTCATTTATCAATCACCTTTAATTCTCTAATGAAGATTTTTTTTACTTAATGTTGTATTAAAACGAATTATTCTTATGTATTCAATTCACGCCTTTCGAGTTCAAATTGATTCTATTTAACTAAGTTAATTCACCATATCTCTATGTGAATCTCGGACAAGCCAACAATTCCGATATTGAATCTCCATCATGAGGCAACCAGTAGAACTGGAAATCTCGGACAAGCCTTAATTAGATGCCTTAACTCTAAGAATCCATGTAACAATCGCAATAATAATAAAATGTATCTCTACTCTTTTATCCAAATTACCATATTTTATTTTGTGTTCTAAACCCCTAGATTCATTGTAGATTTACATATCATCAAATTATTGGCCAAATAATTCAAAACATTAAATACCATAAGTAAAACCGACACATAAATTTGAAAACTACAATTTTGAAATTTAAATTAAAGGATCTCAAAAAACTAAATTGTGCACCCTAACGAAAAAGTTTACCTAAACATAATAATGGAAGAAAAACAAAGAATAACAATGGAGTACATCATCGGAATTTTTAATTAAGATGAAGAGAATCCGAATAATCTTGCACTAAGACTTTCTTCTTTCCCAAATCAAGTTTCAAACCCTCGTTCTTCAATTCTTGAACTTGATTTTCTTCTCCTTTTGTTACTCTCTATTTCTTAAAATTGTGACCCCTTTTCTAACCTAGGAGAGGTCTTTATATAGTATCACATTTAATTTAGGAGTTTTCCATGAATAATAATAATAATAATAATAAATGAGAAGCCCTGCCCAATCGGACCATACTACGGGTTGACCATGGGTTACAAACTCGCGGTCTACCCGTGGTAAGCAAGGAATGTTCACGGTCGTAGGTCAGCCACAGTTTGCATAGCAACTGCTAGACCACATTCAAGTATATTTTTTGCTTTTCTTGCCTTCATCTTTCAATTGTTCCATTTTGGTCCCCAATTTCCTCTTTTATTCCTCCTTCGTCCTTCCATAAATTGCAAAGTAGGAATTCTCTATAATTTGCCCTCATCATTCCAAATTCATAACGTCTTGATCACAGCAAGATCTAAAAGTTCGCGATTTAGTTTCCAAACTTTTCAGTTGTCAAATTTATCGCTTGAAACCCATGAATCTTATCCAATTGTTCCAATACTTCTTCCAATTGATCGATTTCATCCCAGATGATCTTCAAATGCCCCCAAATCGATCTCCAATTCAGCTTAAAACCATCACTTTTCATACCAATTGTACTTACATCCAATCTTCACCTGCATATTACCTAATTTCACTTAATTAGGCAGGTATTGACTCACTTAGTTATAAGTTATTAAATTAAAATCATTAATAAGCGTGTAAAACATACTTATCAAATTACCCTTATACTTAAACTCTTACTACTCCCGAGCAAGATTATCTAGTCAATACACAAGCAAGCAACATTTAATGTGTTAAATAGCCTATCGTATTGACCTAAGGTTTTGAAACTTCATAGATAATTTACAAAAAGCTTCTAAGGTTGCTACCAAAATACAGTTTAACTTNGCAAGCAACATTTAATGTGTTAAATAGCCTACCGTATTGACCTTAGGTTTTGAAACTGCATAGATAATTTATAAAATGCTTCTAAGGTTGCTACCAAAATACAGTTTAACTTGTCCAATACTCGATCAATGTAAACGTATGCATAGTTAATTTAATCATATATTTCTTCAGGTTGGTCATATCTCGATGCTCAATGGTCTGTTATTTCTCTCTTCTCTCGTGAGATAGACACTCACAAATTTATTTTTCAATCACTCACACGAGGTGTTCATTCTAAGGTAGATTTCTTAACAGCCTTGACTTTCCCTCTAAAGTGTGGTTGGGATTTCACCAATAAAAGTCTCTATCTTGATATGTGAACCACTCCTTAAATTTGAATATTTCAACGACCAAGCTCCACCTAAGCTAGTAACCCATTGCCTTCCTAGATGGGATGAGAACCATAAGAAATATGGTAAATTACAGATGGGGTCCCGAACCTTTAAACGTTTTGATGTTCAGGTCCTGAACCTTTCATTTTTAGCACTCTGGGTCCTTAACATATGAACGGTTAGCAATCGCCATCCTTTTACGACAGAAACTATTTTTGACCATTTGAGTTTTACCCTTTTTGATTCATAAGAAAAATAAAAAAGAAAAAATATTAAAGAATGTGTGTGTCAAATCCCAATAACCAATGTCGCGACCAACCCCTTCAAACCACCAGAAACGGTAGTAGTATGTATCTCCACTACTAACTTGATATCTGGATCTTTAATATAAGAAAATAACTGATGCTTTAAAC
Organism: Fraxinus platypoda; assembly: GCA_903798405.1. Classification (NCBI taxonomy): domain Eukaryota; kingdom Viridiplantae; phylum Streptophyta; class Magnoliopsida; order Lamiales; family Oleaceae; genus Fraxinus; species Fraxinus platypoda. Next base: position 4,113 of record CAIGRT010128563.1, read on the forward strand.
TCCATTGGCAGATTTGTTCCTCGTAGTGCTAGCGACCGAAAATCGATTCACTCAATTCTTCCATTCCTAGTAACAACCCAACCAAAAACTTTGAATTCAAAAAATTACTTTACAACTGTAATAAAAATTTAAAAAGAGGATTATGGCACGAAAAAACACTTTTTTTAAATTGTATTTCTTTGTTTTAGAACTAAGAAAATAATAGATTATGGTAGAAATTGTGGATAATTAAGAATCATTGTTTCCTTTTATTTTCCTGATGGAAACTCATTGCTTGATATGTTAACATTCATAAAATCCATTAAAAACAAAATAAATTCTTGATGCAAATTGGTGGAAACCCAAGTGGGGATTTTAGCTATCAAATTCTTTCAATTCAAATTGGGACAAATTGGGATTCTACTTTCTAGTACAAATTGGGGCTTTGAACAATGAAATGACGGGTGTTGGTAGGTTTGGTAATGGAGAGGGATGAGTTTCTTTTCTTGGGGTGATAATGGATGTATTATGGTGATGTGTGTTGGTTTTTTGTTCGAAGCTGAAGGGTTAGATGAAGATGGTACTTGTGAAGTTGGTTTTTTCAATTCACCGAAAGAAGATGAAAGGTGGGGTTGAAAGGACTAAGACTACGAAGAGGGTGGTGGAATTTGACTATCAAGATTTCGTAAAAGTCAACTTCACCCTTCAGTTTGATAATAAAATAAAAAGACAAAACAAGAAGAAAGGAGAAAAAACATAAGCAAATGCTACACCCATTTATCATATAATTTGGAACATACTTCATGTATAAATTCACAAATATAACACATTGGCACGCTTACTTGTCTTCTTATTGTTTCATCCTGCTATCACTTTATAAGATATGTTGTCTATGGATAAATCTACTTGTACATCAAAATATGTACATCAATGTATACCCCTCTCACATGGGGGTGAGACCCACTTGTATAAAATATTTTTTTATTTAAGTGGGTCTCACCCCCATGTGAGGGGGGTGGACACCGTGATGTACATCGTGATGTACCCGTAGCAAAATCGAAAAATTATATATATATGAAAAACGTGATGTACCCGTAGCAAAATCGTGCCTTTTATTGAATAAATTTATAAAAAGAAAAGCAAAATCTATTTGAAGACAAAGGGTCTTTGGCTTATTAACAGTGAAACTGATAAGTGTATTTTATATATTTATTTGGAATGTTAAATTAGGTTATTTGTTGATGAATTATATTAAATATGGCTTAATTTTACATAAATATTGTTTTGTAGGAGAACATTGATGATTTTGGTGGAATTGGAGAAAACGAGAGATAAAAGGGCCTAATTGAAGCAAATCCAAAGTTCAGGTACTAAGTGCAAATAATTAAAAATTGGCTCGGAATAAAGAACGAAGACTTGAGAGTGCTAGGACTCAATTGGACCAAAAAATTAAAAAAGAAAAGAAAAGAAAAGAAGCTAAAAAGTATTGAAGACTGACAAACAAATTACCTTGGAGAAAGTTCAGGGACCAAGTTGCAAAACTTAGAGCCAAAGAGAGACCAAGTCACACACCCTCGCCTGCAAGCACTGTAGCGATCAAAAATAAAATTGCGTTTAATTTATTTTGGTACGTTTTGTTGTATTTGAGATGTTATAGACTAACATGAAAATAAGTTTCGACATCATTATTTTTACTCGATAGAATAATTAAGCATTCATTTAACGAGAATTTCTCTGTCAATATTGGACTTGTTTCAAAGCTCATATTAAATGGCAAATTTTAGAGTCACGAAAAAGTTATTTTGGATAAGTTAGGTTCGTGTTTTTGTAGCTCAAAGAAATCCATATTTAACTAATATTGATTAAGTATGTTAACAAGTTTTACAACCAAGTGTATCACTAGACAATGAATTTATGTATTGATTTGAATTTTAGATAATTAGAATTAGATTATTAGTTTTTCCATTTGAATTATATGTAATCCCATTTACAACTTAATTTATGTGTAGTTATTCCAAAATTTATGTGTACTATTAAGGTAAAAACCAATTTACAAAGCTAGGATTGATAAAATATCTATGGGAGTGCAAATCAATTTAGGCACCTAATCCCGAAAGACTTTAGTTTCCATTTTTTTTTCATAAGAGATTGGTTATGCAATAGCCTATCCTATTCACACCATTACTCATATACCTCATCGGATTAGTTACAAAGGAAAGGGGAGACCATTTTCATATTTAAGATTTGAAAAGAAATACCATTGGAGGTAGTCACTACTCTATCATTTCCAACTAAGGTAGGATTCCTACACTAAGTTGATCGTGATATGGATTTAATCGTCATTCATGAATGTTATTCTTTACAAGTTGTTCAAGAAAATATGGAAGTTCCTTTAAATGGTTCTTCTTAAATGTAAATGGTAGAAATATTAAATGTTTAATTGATGGTCACAGAGGCTCATCAGAACTTTAATTATATATGTTTAACTGATGGCCGTAGAGGCTCATCAAAACTTTAAGTAGATCGTTTGATCATCGATTTGCTTATTAATGAAGGTAATATGTAAGAATACATAATTAGATGTTTGATTATTATATTCATATAGCATGTATAGACTACTGATTATTTTTTTGAGATGCCCATTTCTATTTAACATTTTCAGATTAATTAGAGATCCTGCGGTGGCTCAGTATTGATGGCATATTTTATTTTTAGAGAAATTTATTTCTTATGTTTTAGATTTTCATTTTTTTATAGTTAATAATCCTTGTGGTGTCTAAGAAATTGTAGTTTAAGTTTATATTTTGAGACGGATAACTTTAACGTTTGGACATGTGTTTTTGTAAATTTCGAGCATTTTGTCACTGTCTTACTCTGTATGTTTAGAATTTTAGCATATTTCAAATTGAAAAATGATCCTTTATGAGTTATCTATCATATACAACTGAAAATAGGTCAATCGGAGTTCCCGTAGAATTTATCATAGCATTTTTTGTAATCTATGACAGTCAAATCCGGGATTACAGATCGGCCTATTCGAAAAATAATTTAGTGCTTCAAACGTTGTTGTCAAGATCCCAAATTTGTATATGTTGCACTTATATGAGGTTTATACTATTCGATAAAATTTCATAAATTTTCGTCAAGATTTGCTGGATCAAATAATTCTTGCAAACTCACTGCACAAACAGAGGAAACTGTTTCAACTTGCTGTTTTTCCTTTTTTTTTTTTTTTATAAAACTTTATTTATTTTGTATTTGGAGATTAACCTTAAAGGACTCGTGTTTGGTAACTCGCCGTATTATTAGAATTTGGGGCGTTACACGCACCCTAGGTTGGCGCATGCCTCATTTCAAAAACGGGAATTTCGGTTTTTACTCCATATACAATGGATTCGCATGCAAGAACTAGTCCAACCTTAGTTTTATCATTGTTTGAGAGTGCAAGAAGATATATTACATTCAAGAGGCGAGATTTCATCGCTTGGGTTGAAGAAAAAATGAAGATTTGGAGTAATTCAAGTTCTTCATTGCATTCCTTGTCTCGGGTGATGTATTCTTTTGTGTAATTTTTATACGGCTATGCTAGGCTAAATCTTCAAAGAATTATTGTTTTTTAGTTATTTCTCATGATTGAATATGCATTAATCATGTTTGTTTGAATGTTTTCGCATCATTGAGACAAATAAGTTGCTTATTGCTAATGTTGGAAAACTCACAATAGGTAGAACAATTCATATTTAATACATGAACAATAGATATTAGAAATAATATTTATAATGTGTGCGATCGAGTGTGATAATCCTATGATTGAATGCGTACTTTGCATATGAGTTCGAACTATGAATAGGACATGTCATGTTAAGCATAGGTTCGGTATATCTTGGAAAAGAATATTAAATATTAATAGATTTATAGATCTTCATAAACATGTTAACCACACTATTTAAGATAAGTTGAGAATTAAAGCTAAACAATTAATAGGTGGAGTTGATAATCCAATACATTCATCTCGTTATTTAATACAACACTAATCGTTTAAAATTAGAATAATAACCAACAAAAATCTCTTTTGTGTTACTACTTATCCAATTTAGTAATAACTAATATACTAATTTTGAACGTTATTCCTTGTGGGACGATATTCGTATTCACTACATTATTACTTGTCAATGATCTATACGCTTGCGAAATTTTACTGAACATGTTTTGGCGACGTTGCCGGAGAATGATTGATTTAATTTAGTTTATATTAGATTTGATTGTTCATTTGTTCTTTGGCTATAATCACTCAGTCTAATTCTCTTATTTTTTGTTCATTTCAGCCAATCACCAGTTTATGCAAGATTCTGACGAGATCCAGCTTGCTCCATTAAATCCTGAAATTGAAAGAACATTCGATAGCACAAAAGAGAGGAAAGAGAAATGAGAAATGGTTGAAAATCAGAATTAGATCAAGTTCAACTGCAGCACCTAGTTCAGTAGACGGTTATACCGAAAAAGCTCCAATATTAGTTGGAGATTATGTGAATCAATTACATGCTGGTACCTGCAATTATCTACCCACCTTTTAGACATGCTAATTTCCACATTCGACCAAATGTCATCAATCTCTTCCAGATTCATCGGGACATCAGGATTTTCGGGAAGCCACAGAAAATCCACATGAACATGACAATTTTTCTCATGTTGTGCGAAGTTATCAGTCACGAGGGATGTCAGCAGATGCATTTCGAATGCAGTTATTTTCTCACACTTTGAAGGATGTGGCAAGAAAGTGGATCCATTCTTTACCTGTCTTGAGTATCACGTCGTGGAATGACATGTTACAGAATCAATAGAATTCCAAGTAAAACAGCTGTCAAAACTTCTTATGAACTTTGGACGGGCTAAAAGCCAAGTTTAAAGCACTTGCACATTTGAGGTTGTCCAACTGAAGCAAGGATTTATAGGCTGATGAAAAGAAATTGGACTCTAAAACTGTCAATTGTTATTTTATTATATACTCTGAGAGGTGAAGGGGTTACAAATTTTATGATCCCACTACAAGGTCAATTTTTTAAATGGGAAATGTCCAGCTCTTTGAGGATGTAGAGATTACAGGGTAAGATAAGATTCGAGATTTTGTCTTTGAAGAGGAATGTGTAACTAGCACTTCTGTTGCAATTAACAATGATCAGGACTAGGGACAAATTCTTGCTCCAGATCTTGTTCCTGAAGCAATTTCGAATTAAGACAATATTTCGGAACTCCCTATAAACAATTAAGAGATTATTTTAGAAGAACAAACTCAACAACCTCAAGAATAAATGCCATTATGAAGATCCGCTAGAGAAAGGAGAAATGCAATTTCGGAGGATTTTGTAGTACTTCTCCAAGAAATAAGGATGACATTGGATTGATGGAAGAAGATCCAATCAACTTTCATCAAGCATTGCAAAGATCTAATTCTCAAAAGTGGATTCCATGAATGAGGAGATAAAGTCCACGAAAGACAATGACGTTTGGAAACTCGTCCCATTGGCTGCAAATGGATATTTAAAACCAAGAGGGGTTCAAAGGGTAATGTGAAGAGATATAAGGCTCGTTTTGTTGTAAAGGGCTTTACTCAAAAGGAAGGCAGTGATTACAATGAGACTTTCTCTTCGATTTCAACGAAAGACTCTTTCAGGACTATTATGGCACTTGTGGCACATTTTGATCTTGAGCTGTATCAAATGGATGTAAAGATAGCATTTCTCAATGGAGACATTGACGAGACATTTTATATGATGGAATTGAAAAACTTTGTGTCAAGAGACCCAAAGAAGATGGTTTACAAATTAAAGAAATACATCTATGGGCTTAAGCAAGCTTTCCATCAATGATATCACAAATTTCATCAAATAATTATCTCGTTTGGTTTTGAAATGAATGCAGTTGATGATTGTGTATCTCACAAGTTCAGTAGGAGTAAGCATATTTTCTTAGTATTGTATGTTGATGACATACTGCCTGCCTGCCTGCAATGATGATATATGCTTGTTGCATGAAATTAAGAGATTTGTATCAAAGAATTTTGAGATGAAAGATCTTGGTAATGTCTCTTTTGTATTAGGGATAGAGATGTGTTGGGATCGTTCTCGGGGTATTATTGGATTATCACAAAAATGCTATATCGATAAGGTTCTTAAGAGGTTTGAGATGCAGGATTGCAAATCAGGTGATACCCCTATTACTAAGAGAGACGGGTTTAGTCACAACCAATGCCCTAAGAATGACCTTGAAGAAAAGAAAATGCAGAAAATTCCCTATGTTTTATAGTTGGGAGTTTAATCTGTGCTCAGGTTTGCACATGTCTGGATATAGCATTGATCATTGGAAAGTAGCCAATCGGGTATGTGTTATTCACAGAGAATAAAAGATTTAGCTCATTTACAGAAAAATCAAACCAATTGGAGATCATTGGTTATTCTTACTCGAATTTTGCTAAATGCTAAGACAGTAAGAAATCCACATCGGGCTATAGCTTCCTGCTAGCTGTATGAGCTATATACTAGAAGAATGTTAAGCAGACACTCATTGCTGCCTCCAAATGGAGTTATAGCATGTTATGAGGAATCCAATCAGGGAATATTACTGCGAAACTTTGTCATTGGGCTGTGCTTTTTGGATGTAATTGAAAGACCACTAATGTTATTTTTTGACAATAAATCAGAAGTGTTGTATTCAAATAACAACATGAGTTCGACAAAGTCTAAGTTCATAGACATTAAATTCCTAGTTGTAAAAGAAAAAGTTCAGCGTTGTCAGGTTACTATAGAACATATTGGGACAAACACCATGATAGCAGATCTATTTACTAAAGGTTACCACTAAGGTCTTTCATGAGCACACTACTCACATAAATCTTGTATGCTAGTTTAGCGGAAGTTTGAATGTTGTTTGTTTTAGACATATAATTTTGTTGCATTCACATTCAATTTATGGCATTTGATTTATTTCAGTAATAAAAAATTTAGATCAGTTTTTCTCTCTGATTAAAGTTTATGGTTTGATCTCATTAAAGAATAAGGTATTAAGGAATAAGGTATGACCCATTGGAAATAGGCATGCTTGGATCACATTGCATGTAATTTCCATGCTACACATTCATACTTGATCTGTGTCATTTAATTGTGTTGATATAAGTGACAATTGATGAGTTTAGTTGTGATACTTGTAACGAAGATCGCTTTGATCCTATATTGATATAATTGATGATGAGATTGTTCAGAAATGCTTTTGGCTATGTTAGAAAAAGTCTTGAACTCATAAGCATTTATAAGGTAAAATATGTTGTCCAAGCGGAAGATTGTTATGAAAAAAATTCAATTTGTCATGTGAGCCTATATATTTAATTAATTGTGCAATACATGCTATTTTAAGGTTAAGCCAAAAATTAAAGTGACCTAATAAAGAATTAAAGTTAATGGCTTTGATCATCTAAATAAAGCGTGGACTTAAATATGTGGAGAAATCACCATTAGGGTTGTATTTCATGATGGGCCAAAATATATATGGAAACTATATATAAGCATAGTCCCCAATTCATGTGTGATTTTCATTTTTTGTGTCATCTCATCAACACGAGAGTAAAATAAAACACATATTGAAGATGAAGTTCAAGATCCTGCAATAAGAATTCAAGAACAATAAGGGTCCGTTTGATTGCAAAGGTGGAAAGAAAATGTTTTACAGGGAATTGAATTGCCTAGAAATTGTTTTACTGGGAATTGCAATTAATTGTGTTTGATTTGTATAATTTTCCACTCGTAAAGTGTTGAAAGTTTGGTGTCTGTTTGGCTTCGTTTTTTTATGGAAATTGTTCCATTAAAGTGATAATTTTTTCTACTATTGGGTCTAGAATTTGTTCCAATTGTAACAAAAATAAAAAATAAAAAATTACCATACCGAATAATATTCTTGGTCATATTCTGAATGCTCTATCCTACCGATCATATAAACTTTACACCAACACCACTTCGTCTAAAGAAATTTGGGAAGTACTTGAGAACAAATACAAAGCCAAAGAGCTTCGTACCAAGAAATTTTAAATTTCTAAGTATTTTGATTTTAAAACGTTAGATAATAGTTCGTTATTACCTCAAGTAAATGAAATACAAGTTATGATCAACAAATTGAAAGTGGTGAAGATTGAACTTCCCTAATCTTTTTAAGTTGGAGCAATCATTGCAAAATTACCCTCAACTTAAAAAGGTTTTAGGAAAAAAATTCTTCATAACTCCGAAGACTTTTTTTTTGGAACATAAACAAAATTATCTTCGCATCGAAAGAGAATCAAGGATGTATAAGAATGAAAATTCTTATAATGAAATTTCTAAAGCCAATGCTATGGACAAAACGGACCACTCCAACAAAAACCAAAAGGCATAAAAATCAACCAAAGAATGAGAAAAATGTGAACTCCATTGAAGACATTATTGCTAAGGTGAGCTAAATTAATACAATTCAATGCAAAGTTCCGGGTTAATGGTATGACACTTGTGAAACTATCCATGTTATTTTTTAATGATAAATCACTTTGGAAAACTTATCATGACATTGATGACGGATAAGAAATTCAGATGGAAAATGAAGGTCGCTCTAAAGTGATTGGCAAAAGAAACATTGATATTATCTTCATTTTGAGAAAGAAGATAACTTTGGACAATGTGCTCCATGTACTAGATATGAATAAAAACTTAGCAAGTGGTGTTCTTTTGAGAAAATCAGAGATTAAATCTGTATTTGGGTCGGGCAAACTTGTATTAATCCGAAATTGGTATTTTATTGATAAAGGCCACTCTAGTGATGGAATGGTCAAGTTATGTACTATTGAGGATGATTCTAATAATAACAACAAATATTTTGCTCATATAGTTGATGCATTTACATTATGGCATGGTATATTGGCACATATAGACATTAGCACTATGAAAGAATGATCAAATGAGGATTAATATCCTGTAAATTTAATAAGTTTGATAAATGTGAAACTTGCATTAAATTAAAGATTATTAGAAAACCATTTCATAGTGTAGAAAAACCATATAAATTACTTGAACTTGTTCATGTTGATATTTGTTAATTAAATAGAATGTTAACTAGATGAGGTAATATTTTTTTATCATATTTATTGATGACTATTTCAGATATACTTATGTTTATTTGATAAAATATAAAGATGAAGCCTTTAATATATTTAAAGTATATAAGGTTTAAGTTAAAAATCAATTGGGAAGAAAAATAAAAGCTCTTACAAGTGTAGAGGATGAGAGAATATTTTTAAATTGAATTCAACGTATTTTATGAACAAAATGACATTATATACCAATGTTATGCACCCCATACACTTGAACAAAATGGTTTTACTGAAACAAAGAATAGAACTTTCTTAGAAACGATTAATGCTATGTTATTGAAAGTTGAATTACCTTTTAATTTGTGGGGATAAAACTTTACTTAATGCATATCATATACAGTGGGGGATCCAGAATTTTGAATAAGCACGGGCGGTCATTGACCGTTGAC